>JAOVYX010019084.1:0-19060 GCA_035668315.1 Drosera spatulata
AGATACTTTGCCACATTTAAAACCTCGAGGCCGTAAGTGTTGTAAATGTGAAGAACAAGAATGCGAGATTCACTCAATAAGACATTAACCAGCACGTCCATTATATCCTCTCGCGTCGGTTGAGGATTTAAAGCTGCTTTATAAGCTATCCTGCACCGCTTCTCGGCGAGCTTATCCCCGAGAGATACTATCCCGTTCCTGCCATAATCATCGTCAATGTAGACAGCAATTACCTCCGTCCACCCATAGTAGTCCACAATATCCGCAATTGCAGCCATCTGGAACAGATCACTTTGCGTAGTGCGGACAAAAAATGGGTACTGAAGTGAGGTAAGGGTAGGATCTGTTGCGGCGAATGACAGTGAAGGAACTTGAAGCTCATTCGCGATGTAACTGATGACATGAGCTATCACAGAAGATTGAGGTCCAATGATAGCCACTGTTTCCGCTTCCATGAATTGCATAGCTGATATTAAAAAGACGACATTCAGATGAAACCGAAAACTAAAGGAAATCAATCAAATTTTATTCAAGAAATCGATATTAATAATGAGTGGTTACCCTCGACGATGCCGAGAAAGCCACTGTAGTTGCTATCCAGCATCGAGATCTGTAGCTTGGTACCAGGAAGAACATCTGGGCTAGAGTTCACATCATGAAGAGCAGCTTCAATGGCGATTTTCGCAACTTTGCCGATCACAGAATTGAAAGCAATGATTCCGCCTACGTTCACAACCGCAGGTCTAGTGGTCACATTAGCTTGAATCTCAGCCCCATAAACCAAACCACAAAGTACCCAAGGTATCAAAACCCAAAGGGTTATCCTCATGAGGGTGCAGCTTCCCAATCAACAGCCCCTGATGCCGCTTCCTGGGAAAGAAAACAAGAACCCACTTACTGATTTATGGTATCCTGCAATATGATAAAGCAAAACTATGATTTTGATGGGGCTAAAAAGTTAAAAACACATGAACCAACGTGATTGGATTCTAAATCCAACCATTGAACAAGGAGAATGAATAACATGGGATATCAATTATCATTAAACAAGCAAAAGATTCGGTCTTGAATGACAAGAAAAGTTCTGAAAATGAATAACGCAACAAATACCATACAGGAACTTTACCTGAAGAATGAAGAAGACAAGAGCTGCAGCAGAAAATGAAACTAATTGACACCCAGAAACTCTTGGGATGACTTGAAGATTGCAACCTGTGCCCATCTAACAGGAAATGGAGGGCAAAAAAGTTAAAAGAGCAAGTGGAATATGAAAGTGACCCAGATTTCATGAAAATGGAAGACCAGTACCAGAAACAAAACCCGAAACCAAAATCACTTATATGACAAAGTTCAGTTTACATTAAAAGGACACGTGAAAAGTAGAAAGCGTCGTAATCAAAGTGTTGGATGAGAATCAATGGTGATGATGAAGTGAAGGTGGTTTGATTCACAAGGAAGGGATATGAGGAGGCATCTGATACCTCAAAGATTAGGAACTGGTGGATGAAAAACTATGACGAATATGGCCATTAAAGCAACATCCTAGTCTTTTTATGTGGAAACCAAAAACCACTTAAGTAGAAGAATAAGGTACTCGAGTAGTTTACCCTACTATAAATTAATGTAAGCGATTGAAGATTTGAACATTATATTTTGTCTCGCCGTGATATTTGATCCCGTCACGTCATATAGAGATTTTTCAGAAATGGAAAATCTTGAATAACAGAAATAGTTGGCGAGTTGTGACTGTGAGAAGAGTAACATGCCAGATGTGTATGAAAAACATTTCCTATGAACAGAAGCACCATTTGAGGAACTGAAATGTAATACATGCACAGAAATGCCTAGAAAAGCTGGGTGTTATCATACAAATACTCTCAGGTAAGGTAAGGTAAACAATGGATTCAGAACTCATACTCTCATATGGTATACCAAAGGCAGACACAGAAAGTCAGCAACGGCACAAACCGAAATGGTATGTAACTCGCTCGGGTTGGGAATCAATCAGGGTGACAATCATGAAGCTTGTACCTGAAAGTAGGGAACTGGGCTGCTTATTTTTCCAAGTTCAGGCAGTGGAAAAAAAGGTAGAACTGATGCTTCATCCAATTTATTTGGTTCCCTATGTCATGTTTCCATCAGTCAATCTTGGCGTCATTCACAACCTTTTGAGTTGGGTAGATAAAGGACATGATGAATGACCAACTCCTACCACGACTCTAAGAACCTATACCTTGGTCATATCCATCTGCTCGTCCATCATAGCTCGTTTAACATAGCGGACCTGCTAAATTACATTTTGTATGCAAATAAGTAAACCTCGAGAATATAGACAAGTCCGCACAGCTCATATTTCAGGTAAACCTCTGCTGCACAGCAGACAACCAATATGACTCAGTCTAGAAATGGTGTTAGGTCCTATCCACCATTATTCGATTTCCGGCTACCAATGATACGGATGAACGCTGGAACTAATTGGATTTCACTGTCAGACTACTCACTCATCTTGTCACCAAGGTGAAACACTAACAATGAAAGAGTCCAAATGACTCTGATTCTAAGCTACTCCTGCAACCAATCACTCACAAAATCACACCCAAACTGAATTGAACGCCTCCACACACACTAGTGCATTAACAGCAATTAAATTATGACCGCGCCAAATCGAATCCGAATCGAGAGCAATGCTCATTTATCAAATCCGAATCGAGAGGGACTCAAATCCAACACACACATGGGTTGGACTTGAGTCCCTCTCCACATTTATCAAGTTGGGTATATATGTTCTTGTACTCTTATTCTCATCCGATCACTGAAGAGCAATAACCAAACAGGATGATAAGTTTTGGCAAGAAAAACAATCAATCAACACCAAGCAAGATATCAAAAGATGAACAATAGGAATAACAAAAACAGCAAACCATGTAGTGTAATGCTTGGGGGCCACCTTTGAGCTTGACTTGCACTTGCTATGAATATGAAGAGAAGGTGAAAGCAAGATGGGAAATTTCAAGAAGAGAGCATAAGCAAAAAGGAGAGGGAGAGCCTTTTGGACCACCCATGAGGCATCAAAGTGTTTTGTTTCCTTTTGGTAATACTAAGCACGGTTCCGTGATGATGATTATGAGAGGCTATATGCAATATGCAATGGTCATTATTATTCGGCCGAATTGTGACGAGTAAAATTTTTTCAATACCTATTTTCTACATCCATATGACTAAAATTCAAGAGTTTGCTAAAGGGAAATGAAGTTTTCTCTCATTGAAAAAATAGGACACTAATAGAGTGATTGTGCTTCAAGTAAAAGGTGATTTTATAGTGTTAATCACCTTCAGATGATTTGGTGTTTCTCGTTTCGTGCGTGTGGTATGTGTGAGCGTGATCATATCATTCCTTATTCACGACAAATACAAGAAACCACCATCGACACTGTCACTTTCAACAATCACATTTAATACTGTGAAATTATCGGCCTTTTTCCATAGTCATTTTCACCGGTCACTTTCTTACTGTGAAAATACTGACTCATCTATTCACCGTTTAATGTAAAATCCATAGACTATTCCAAGAGTCTTGCACTATTGGTATGATACATGTGCCTGTGTTTTTTTCTACTGATTTCGACACTGTCTCCTTTTGTTCCCATTCCAACTTGTTTGTTTCTGGGTCAAGTGATCAAGTCTATTCAAACCGTCAACACCAAAGTATCAAGTATAAGAGTATCTCCCATGCAACATATTATAGATAGCAAATGCAATTTATATTTAACAATAAATATTGTTAACAAGTATAACTACAGTGCAGTCATGCACGAGATCAAATGAAAACAGAGAACACATAACAAA
Organism: Drosera spatulata; assembly: GCA_035668315.1. NCBI lineage: Eukaryota > Viridiplantae > Streptophyta > Magnoliopsida > Caryophyllales > Droseraceae > Drosera > Drosera spatulata. The sequence goes on from JAOVYX010019084.1 coordinate 3,847, forward strand.
TTACCACATAATAGGTACTATTATAAAACAAAAGGTTTGATGGATTTGTATTTAAACATAAATAAATTTATTTATTATTAAATAATTAGATTAGAAAAATCAACGATTGAGATTAAAAACTCATTTTTTTCATTAATTAAATGGAGAGAAATCAAGTTTAATCTCAACCCTTCATTTTTAAAATCAATGTCTAACCATAAATCCATTTTTTTCAATCTAAAAATATCTGACCTTAAAAATTATTTAGATAATTTATTCACTAATATCCGACCAAGTTACACCCTTAATCATGATTTGCTATAATTTGGCAAAATCAGTCCAACGATGTCATGTTATATTTTAACACAATCATTTGATAAACGGTAATGATTTGGTCACATATTATTGTTGGGATTTTTTTATTTTTTTATTTTTTAAACTTTCCATCAATCTCTTTGTGTTTTAAGCATACTAAAATTTGACAAATGCCCTTCGTCTTGTTAAATTTAATAACCAATTTGACAAAAGCTATTTTTTTACCAACAAAAAACACAACCACTGAAGTGAAAAAAAAAAAAAAAACCAATTGGTATATTTTGCATATAGCATCTCATATAGAGTATGTCCAATGCATTATGCTATATGTCAATAAACAAAGCTATATTTGAAAGTTGAATAGTATGAATTTGTTATATTTTATCAAAGTTTCTCCCACCTTTTTATATAATCTTATAACTATATCAATTCATCGACGGTCACAAAAATATCGCATAATCTCATTAAACTTTTTTTTTATTTTTTTTATTTTTATGTTTGTTTTCTCTCCAAACGATGATGAATAGTCAAATAATGCCAAAAGGCGAATTCAATGCCACATATAGCAACACATTTGGCAAACTGTTATATTCAGCGCAATGATTGAAACCCATTGGAGTGAAATTTTTGAACTTACTGCTAATATTTAGCTATAGCTATCCATTTAGCATGTCCAAGTCCAACGCAAGTACTATATGGATTGTCATAGTTATATGATAGCAATGTCTCAAACAAATCGCATTCCAATGGACAAGTTTATACATGACAAAATTTACCCTTTTACCAAATGATGTATCAATGAAAATGGCAAAAGCCATTGATTGTCTACTCTCATCGATCATGATGTACAAATCTCAACACAAAAAAATAACCCGCGTGGCATCTATCCATTGATTTATCATAAGAAAATATTTTAGCATGATTCCCATTGAAACGTCATAATTAAATTTTAACAAATTGATACTATTTATGAGCAAAATAAAACTGTATTTATAACAAAATACCTATTATCATTGGACTTGTTCTAACATGTCATTATGGACGCTCTAAAGTTTCATTTTTTCCATTTTCTCACTATGTCGCTACAGCAAATAGCAAATACTAGATGTTACAAGTTGTTTTCGCCATCTTTTTCACTAAACATAGTAAAATTGGAAAATAAGAAAGGCTAACAATCTAAGTGCATCTGATGTGCATAACATTTTCTGTCTTGCATTGCAAACAATAACGCGGCATGAGGTATCAATTGTTTCTTGGTCCAGATTGTTATCGAATTGGAATATAATATGGTCCAACCAAAAAAGAAAAAGCAATCTATTACTCCTTTTCATCCCATAGTAAATGCAAGTGTATGCAACCTCATGTCATCAGAATGTGTCGAAACGGTTGCTTATCCTTAATCAACCCTGTCCATTCTATTACCTTCAAAATATGTCCTAAGAATAAACAAATTTATATCATGATACATATATGTCTAATCAGAAATCAATAATTATTATTAAAATCTAATAATAAATGATTGAGATTATAACATGTATAATTTAATCTCAATCTTTCATTATCTTTAATTTATTTTGATCTTAATCATTTTCACCAGACACACATGTGTGTCATGATACAAATTCCTCAAAACTCTTTATATTACTTTCTCCGTCCCATATTATTTGTAACATTTTTTTATTTGAACCGTCTCAAAATATATGTAAACGTTTTCGTTTTTGATAACCTTATATATAAATGTTTCTGTTTTTATAATACTTTTCACATAAAAATTATAAATATGTCTAATTTAATATAATACATTTCACTATCATCACTCAAAAGTAGTACAATAAATCTCATTATCACTTAAAAAAATATTCATTGTTCATATATTTTTACAAAAAATTTAATGCATATATAAATTATCCTGTCGGATCAAAGTGTTGGATTAAATTTGAAAAGAAAAGAGTATTATATCTGAAAACATAAACGTAGTATCGAGTTGAGTCAATCCATCGGAGTATTACTTGACGATGATCCTAGCATCAAATTCAGTTTACACAATGTTAGATAAGTGACAGGATAGTGGATTACCCGTACAGCAATGTCAATCTGGCCCATGAGAGCTAATTGGACTTCACAAAGCCCAGATCCGAACCCCTTCGCCGCCGCCTCTCCTCACCGGCCACCATTTCCTCCGATCACCGCCGCCCACCACGGCGGCGAAACAGTAACTCCGTTTACCATCACCATCGCACTCCTTCCAATTCATCGCCAACTCTCCGATCCGTTCGTCTCACGCCGTCGCCTATCGCCCTTGATCGAACTTCCCTCGATCCCTTGACGGCGGCGACGGCGTCACTGTAGTGGCGTATGAGATCGCTGGGGTAAAACGATCGGAGACGAACTGCGAAGGTGTATTTGGCGGATAGGATTTGTGCCAGTCGAATTTTGATGTGTGAGATTGAGATTTTAGGGTTTCCACGGATCTCCATTAGGGTTTCCGATTTTGTCTGAATAATCAGAATCGAGATTCTTTTCATTAGGGTTTTTGATCTTGTTATCTTATATGGAGAAAAATCATCGTGTTAGTTTGATTTGATTGTAGATCGCCTGTACGTAGAGAAATGATTAGATTTATAACGGCCACGATATGCCATGCCTAGTAACATTTGCACTATTCTTTCAAGTAATACGGTTGAATCTAATCCTTAGAGATGCAACAAACACTGCTCTTTCATCGGTGGATTTGACTGCTCCGAAAAACCAAATCATTCTTAATGATTCTCGTCATGGAAAGTAACAATGCTTTGAGATGATCGAAAATATAATAATGTACCAACTGCAGTCGAAGGTTACCACTGATGAAATAGGCATCGTTGGTGTTAAAACATGGTTAGGGGCAGTCACGCGTAGCTTCATCCAATAGCTATTTTATCGTATACACTAGTCATGAAACAGCAAACTGCTATCGAATCTACAGACTCATATTTGTATAACTTAACCAGTTAACGTTCTCCTTTAGACAAATTCACAAATCACAGACAGGAAACCGAGCAAGTTTTGCAGATAGTATAGAGAAGGAAAGAACCGCGAACACAGAAGACGTGTTGCAGAATCATCAACTGATAAACATGATCAAGGCAAATGCCCACAGCTTTTTAACACTGTTAGAGTTATGTTCTTGCGTTTGCATGTTCAGGTGGATAACTGACTCAATTAGCGACAAACCATCAATCTTCATTCATGAATTGACGGGATCGGATGAGTTTTACTAAAACAATGGGAAAATGAACAGAAAAAACTATATCAGCATCCATCACAGGTGGAAATCAACATATATGCGAAGATAAAAGCGTGAATGGAACTATGCTTTATTCGCAAATCTGTTCTATTTCACACGTAGATTTAAGCAATCAAGCAGTAAACAATATACAATGTTGTCGACAAGTTCATGACTGCAATTTAAACAAACAGTAGGTTACAAATATAATAAAACCCTTTTTTCTACAAGAAGAGGATGAAAATCCTACCTGCGGGAGCTGACTGCTAGCTCTACCTGATCTCCGACGAGCATATATGATAATCTCATTCCAATGTCAAGACTGAACAACCTGGTTTTGCTCAATTGGCCCAGGAACTTTGAAATCCTTGATTTTCGACGTTGGTGTGACCTCAACGGAGAGGACTCCATCGGCCTCGGGTAATGGCGAAGGCAAAGAACTTGGAATAGGTTTATCTGGGGTGTCCGTGGCTTGCCCTGAGCTACTAGGGTTTGCTTGATCCTTAATGCTGCAAAGGCTCAAGGGCAACTTTTTTAGCTTGACCCTTCCCCTCTTTCGACCAGTGGTATACGTCTCAGCTGATGCTTCAAAATGCTTCTCTTTGCTATCTCTTGGCTCTGCTACCCTACTATTATGCTCCAGGTAATGATCAGCTGTGCTAGATTTCGAGGCCTTGCCGTTTAACTTTACTGTGTAAGACTCATCATCAGAACTCTCGGATTCCACATCTCTGAGAACATTTTCTTTGCTGTGTAGGGACGGGATCTTTCCTTCTTTGACTACTACACCATTTGGAATCACACCCTTCTCTTGAGTAGGGTAAACCTTTAGCTTCTTATGCTTATGGTTTTTCATGTCAGAACCCGGAGAATGTTTCGAAATCCGTGGGGAGCTGTTTATTGCTTGATGCAACTTCCGAGCCAGTTCTTCGTCCTTCCTGCAATTTTCCTTACGCTGGTTTTTCTTGTACAAGAGCTGAACTGGAACATGTTTCTTGAACTTGCTTTTCCTATGTTTCCTCTCTTCCATCCCTGCTTTCTCAGAGAAAGAGGCAACCAAAGCCAATGCACTCTTGGCGGCAGCGGCAGCTTTTGCTGCAATAGCAGATTTCTCCTCTGCTGCAGCTCTTGCAGCTATAGCTGCCTTTGCTGCAGCTGCTGCCGCCGACCCAGCAGCCTCAGCAATCTCCTCGAGGGTCATGCTCGAACCATTCTTACATGATTTTACAAGACTATTGATTCGAGCATCAAAACCAAACAAGGGGCTAGAATTCGAAATCCCTTGAGGACTCCAAGGCATGCTCTCCAAGTTCTGCTTCTTCAATCCAGCGAGGAGGCGCTTTCTTGGTGGCAAGAGAACATCCGAATCAAGATGATTGACATCACATCCATTACCCTCCATCTGATCACCTCTCAACAGCTCTATGTAGGCAACGAAGAACCCCTAGTCATAGTGCAATGCGACACCGTCAACTACTTCATCCACGACGCACTGAGATATATAAGACCACGGAAAAATTCTCAGCCAACAACACAAGGATCTTTCAGATAGTGCCCTTAGGGCATCATATATCACAGCAAAGCAAAGATCATCGCGCTATCCAAACCCACCACAGCAAAAACAACACTCTTACCCCAAAAAAAAAAAAAAAAAAAACAACAAAACACAAATTCATCAACATCAAGTTAACAGATCCAAAACAGAACAAGAGATTTAACAACCAAACCAAGCACAATTCACACACTGATTCAACAAACTAATGCAAAACCCATCTTGATCCCCAAAACACGAACTCACCCGAGCTCGACGAGAGCTCATATCAACCCATCAAGACAAAGATCACACAAAAACAGAGCAGATACCTCAAAAGCAACAAGTGATCTCAATCATCCAGCTGATTTCACCCATAAATTCCCAATCCACAAATCGACAAAAAAACAATACAAGTGATCAAATCCCATCAAAACCAATCCCAATCAATGAAAATCCAAGCTTGAATCGCTAGAATTCTCACAACCCAACATAATTGGGGACTCATTTCATAAAAAATCCACATGGGTATTTTCCTAACTTGAAGATCAAACACAATTATGAACTGGGTATTGATCAAAGTGAGCTGATTTTACCTGATTTTGAAGGATCAAGGATTGTGAAATTAGGGCATGGAAAGGGCAGAAATGAAAAATTAGGGTTTGAGATAGAGGAGAAAAGGAGAAAGGTGATGTGAGAGGACCTTAAATGGCAGATAGAATTTCAGTTGTGGGATTTTTTTTTTTTTTGATACTTGTTGGGAAAATCATGAAAAAAAAAATGGTGGATACACTTCTGCAAATGTGATGTAATCTTCCTCGTTTTTTGTGCCAAATTACTTGTTTGACATTCGATGTCCTGTCTAACGGGGAGTTTGATGAAAATGCTTTTATGAAAAAATCATGAGAATTTCTCAGGATAAAATCCAACTCAACTCATGTATGATCAAACATTAATGTTTTTGCAATTTATTGTGTATTATAAAACTAATCAAATTATGTTTTGAAAAAGGTCAATTATATTCCGTGTCGTTGGTTGATTCAAATGGAAAGTGTTTTGAGATCCTAGCAACTAGAATGGATTGAATGAGAACAACATGTGCTGTATTTGAACATTATGTGTCATATTGGAACATCGTCAAGCATTAATTTTTACCAACTTTGCGTGTCCGAAAAGAGCTAAACTTGAACTCATTTAAGCCCGAAAAACCACCGAAGTGAAAGATCCTGTAAACAGAGTTGAAGCGTCCATCGGAATCAACACGAATCCTGTTATTTCCAAGACTGAACAATTAAGATCGTTTTACAGAATCGCTGTCCATGGCCTGTGAAATGTACACAAAACCGATAAATTACAGAGGCCTATCGAAGTGTTTTTACAGCAAGAATCGCGTTCTTTGAGTAGATTTCCATCCTCCTATGGCCTGGTAGTGAACAGGATCTCAAGCTTCGCTCAAGTATTACCAGGAATCCAGTATGCGAAGAACACGTAAGCTCTTGCCCACGTTACCGTGATCACGGAGTCTGTTTAATAACCGCTCGCCGTGGTTGGTTTCGGAACTGCTTCAATAGCTTGATGAGCAGGTATGTCTTGGTGTCTCTACCAGAATACAGGCAGAGTTCAAGAGGAGTTAAGCCATCCTGCATCCATAGAAGTCAAACCGTAGACGAGTTACTACCTCGTGCTAGTGCAATAATTTTAGGAAAATAAGAACACAGGCCATTTTTATCCTCAAGAAACAGAAGCGACATGAGGAACTCCAATTCAAGGTTTACCTTGTTTTCTAAGGTTTTATCGGCACCATTTATCAATAGAAAACTGACGATGTCTGTTCGTCGTGCTTGAACAGCCAGATGCAATGGAGTCCATCCATCCTATAAGGAAAACAATCAAGTACTTCCTCAACATGTTAAGTTAAGAGAGTCTTCCAGGGATATAAGGATTTCAGATGAATGGCAACCACTTTACATACGTTGTCGGGAAGATTGATATCCACTTTGTGCTTTAGAAGCATTTTAATAGCTTGGACTGATGCGGTTCTTACAGCGTAATGCAGCAATGTCGCTCCATCCTGTAGGCAGCACAACATGAAAATCAAAAGACTAGTCAACACTCAACATTAAGGAAATGTAACATTACGATGCAAATTCTCTTACGTTATCACGAACAAGAGCATTGGCTGATTCTCTTAAAAGACAAGTCGTGATAGACTGCTGTTTGCTGATTATTGCCTTGTGGAGAGCAGTTAACCCTTCCTGGAGATATAGAAGGTCATATAAGTTCATGAATGGAAAAAGTGCACACCAAACATGCCACATGAAAGAACAAACGGACCTGATCCTTCGCATTTATTTCATCAACATGTTTCAACAGAGAGGTCAAAAGGATAAAATCTCCCGATGCAGCGAGACTATGGAGTGGTAGCCACTTCACCTACACAAAATTAAGTATATCATGAGGCCATAGAACACCTTTCAGTAAACTCTTTTGAGGGAAAAATCAACTTACAGAGGTGGCAACTTCTAGCTTAGGTGCCCTAGCATTTAATAGATTCCTCTCCTCCTTCGTAAACAGCTTAGTGCGTCCTATGTGTTAAAGAGAGTCAGCTTCAGATACGGTGCAGCTCGAAACCAGCAAATGATTTTCACGGGATAAATCAAAAGAGTAACCATAGATTCAAGGTGATGATCAGCACACGTGAAAGCAGATGCTATGAGTGCTAAAGCAAAGAGATGAAGTGCATATGCTAAAAACATGGGTGATATGGTAGGAGATACCAACGCCTCCCTCAACTCCATAACCATAACTGCAGAACTCCATGTCTCAGAGTCTCGATAATTTGGAGACGGGACTTTGTGCAAATAGGTCAGCTTGACGTTTTTCAAAGCGAAGAAATAGGTGTCTACATTACAAGTCCTGGCAACTTTTTCATTGTGCAACATTCAGCTACCTGCAATTCCATAACAAAATCTACCTCTAGCAAATAAGATGAAGAAGAAAATGGTGCAAAAGACCGAAACCACCAAGCCATCATTCTTATTCTCCAAATGTTTCGATCACCAATCTCATTCAACCCATCTCCTCGACCGGTAACACAATCACTAGCCACCAAGGATCAACTACACAGATACCACAAACTCAACTTTGCATACTCCTGAAGACCAACCAAGAACATCAAAAACAGCAACCAAACCACCAAGCAAACAATCACAACTCACCTCGACCCCTCGCGCCATCACCATTCCCATACATTTCACTCTGAAACAACTTTGCATCATCAACCACCTCGCGCCCATACACCGCCCACCGCAACCTCCTCGCTTCAACGTCTTCCTCATCATCTCCACCACTTTCTTCTCCTCTTTGATCACCATATCTCTCACCCCAATCCCTCACATTCTCATCAAAATTCTCATTCTCATCCCCTTTTATCACCGTTCCCTTCCCTTTCCTCCTCTCAATCCCTTTCCGATACTCCGCCTCCCGCGCCATCCGCCGCCTTTCCTTCTTCGTAACATTGATCTCATCCACCACCTGTTCCCAGTCCTCCGGGACTAGGGTTTCTAGGGTTTTGGGAGGGTTTTTCTTGGGTTTTCTGATCCGGGCAGCGGTTGAATCGTTAGATTGAGTTGGGGTTTTGTTTAAGGACCCAAATGGGTCTTCAAATATGCCCTCCTCGTAGATGATACAATCACCCAAGGGATTATCATAGTCATAGTCATAGGGTTCTTGTGATTGTGATGATGAAGATGATGATGATGAAGGGGATGATTGTATTGAGGAGAATGTGTGATGAGAGGAAGTGAGTGAGGGGAGAGCAATGGGGACAGTGAAGAGAGGAGAGCAATGAGGAGAAGGTGATGGGAAGAAGGTGAATGGAATTGGCATCGTCTTTGCTTTTTCTTCAGATTTTCATTTCTCTTCTTATTCATTTGTCATGATCCTCACTGATCCAATTTTTTTCCACTAAGTTTGGACATTCATCATGGACTGAAATAGGACGTAATCCAGAAAACGATATTTCTACGAGACGGGATTAACGGAGTTGTTAACGTAACATGGATTCACACCGGACAGACTTAACTAGACTGCGATGGTGCAGCTCTAGTTAGCTAACAAGATAGATGCTCATCTCAAGGTCAGAGATGAGAGAAGCCTGTCAAGCTTTCGCTTTTATCGAGAAGACAAGAACATTATAATGGCTTGTCGATATTATAACAGCTCCTAACAATGCAAGAGGTTTCGTTACACAATTGAGACATCAGCAAAATCTACACTCGAGGTTCTACAGTGTCAAACTCCAACGATAACGATATCGTGCACAATCCCTAGAAACAGCCTCAAGATTCCTTTCGCAGACGCCTCTACTGCTAAGCTTGGGGTTGAATGTGTTGGGCCTCGCTGCTACCTGACGCAAGATAATAGTGTATCTGCTGATGAGATACACTAACCGCCACATGCGCAGCAATTTGAAGCATTCTCCTTTGTTCAGTACATTACACTGTCGGTCAACCAACTAAAACAGCTTCGACACGAGAAGCAGCAATACAGACATCGGAAAAATCAGGGATTCAGAAGATTAACGATCGACCTTTCACCCCAAGAACCATTGTCATCGTGTAGCAAGACAAACAAAAGCTATCGAGTAATTCTCTTGCCCTCATTGTTCGTTTGCCGGGGTATCCTGCGAGGCAGATGGAGAGTACTGAGGAGAGACTGATCCCGGACTGCACCACAAAGGAGTCGAAGAAGGCTAGTTAAAAACCCAAAGGATAAAAACATGAAGTTCCGAGACTCGATCGGAAACAGAAGCTGGATGCAACCCTGCACGATAGGGATAAGGATCACACAAATCGTTACCTGTACTCTGGAGAGCTGTGAAGGCTATCGGTGGGACTTGCATCAGCAGCTCCAGGGCTACAGACGGAAATGAAAGATGAATAAAGCTTAGATTTTATGTTAAATCACCACTGTTCGCCTCGAGACCCTCGACAGTCGACGGCATCGAACCCTAGGATTGTGCCTCTGTCAAGAATCGTGTTGGAATTATTGATTCTTGAAATTAATATATTGAGGTGATGGTGATGTTGATAAAAGGAGTTGAACTCCTATTCCTTTAGCTGCTGCGTCCACGTCAAAATAGCATGGCACGATGAAAATCATCTGCTAGAAAACAGTGGAATTACCTGCTTGGGCTGTAATTTGCGCTTGAGGGGGAATATATCGGAGAGGTTGGCGAGTAAGTTGGTGACGATGAACTACGGACATTATATCAAAACTCAAAGAAATCAGTATGCAAGATCTAAAACGAAACCAAAGATCTAAGATCACCATAGGAGCAGGTAGAAGTTGAGCCAACATTGCTAAGATGCAAATGAATCAACGTAAGCATCTAGCAGAGGTAAGGATTACAGAAACAGATACGTCAAAGGTTTGCCATACCTGTAATTTGGAGAAGTGGGACTGTACGCACCGGCTTGTGGTATTCCTGTATCACTTGGTGTATAGGCAAGTGATGAACTGTACCTGGTTGATGGACTATAACTTGGCGAGGTCGGGCTGTAGCTTGGGGAAGTTGGGCTGTACTTGGGACTTGTTGGACTGTAAGTCGTGGGAGAAGTTGGTGAGTATGACGGTGAGGTCAGGCTGTAGGCTGTAGTACTGGGGTTGTAGGATGGGGAGGCAGGACCGTGTGATGGAGCTGTTGGACTATATGATGGTGAAGTAGGAGAATAAGCTGGTGAAGTGGGACTATATGAAGGAGATGTTGGACTATAACTCGGCGAAGTGGGACTATAGCGGTGAGATGTAGGATTGTAGCTTGGCGAGGTGGGGCTGTAAGAAGGGCTAGTAGGAGAATAGGAGGGGCTTGTAGGAGAATAAGAGGGGCTTGTAGGAGAATAAGACGGGTTCATGGGAGAATATGAGGGGCTTGTTGGAGAATAAGAGGGGCTCATTGGAGAGTAAGAAGGGCTCGTACGAGAATAAGCAGCCGGACTACATGGACTGTAACCAGGTGAGCTAGGACTGTATGAAGGAGAGGTGGGACTGTATGCAGGCGAGGTTGGGCTATAATTTGGCGACGCTGGACTGTATCCTGGACTGGCAAGGTAAGCTGGTGATGATGGACTACATCCAGGACTGTGCTGAGGGGAGAAGGCCATTCTCCCAACATAAGGAGAAAATACAGCATCCATGCATGGCGAGAGGCGGGGATCCGGGCTGAGCAAATAACCTGGAGACATCATTCCCTCGTGATATGGAGTACCAGAAATTGGTGGCATTGACGGCGTCATGCCAGGCTCTCCTTCAAAGTAACTTGCTAGTTGGAGCTCGATAGCATGTTGCAGCATTTCTTCGTTCAGATACAATGCACATCCTCCTGTTCCAATTGGTGCAACCTGTCCCAGCATAATATTCTCAGTAACACCCTTGAGGTAATCAGATTCAGCATATACAGCTGCGTCGAGCAGAATGTCCACAGTTTCTTCAAACGAGCACCTCATCATAGGTCCCGTATCAACTCGGTTGATGCCATGATGAGTGATGGACATTAGATGTCCACGATATGTCATTGTATCACACAAGATGGCCAGATGCCGATAATTAACATATGAACCATCAAAAGATATCACGGCTCGCAGCTCATTTAACAAAGCCTTGCGAACCGCCTCAATCCCGAGAACCGTGAGTACTTCCGTCAAATGATTGCTTGTCGTCTTACTAGCATCAACATTTTCATGGCACATAACTTCCAGAAGATTAACACCTTCGGTATCTAACATCCACTCCGTTTCTGCTTGAAATCCTTCATCCTCATCGAACTTGTTCTCTTTAACAAGTTTAATGAACACTTTGTTTATGTCTGGGATACCTTTCAGTGAGATTTCAGTCAAGATATTACTCTCGATCGTCTTCAGGAAGACATCATCGTCATTAGAGTCCATTCGAAGCTCCGCCTTGTCAGCTACATCATTCACAATCCGTATCCGAAGGACCAATTTCTCCGCATTGTCATCGTTAAAGATACAGCTCAAGTCACCATTGAATTCATTGGTAATTTTATTGGCAACATCAGAAATTAACAACCTTTTATCTACCATCATCTCGCGGTTCAGTTCTATACGCAGCAGCCAAGGAGATACCATATCCGGAGCAATATCCTCATCAGGCATCTCAAAATAGGACTTGACAAAGTCGGCATCTTCTTCAATTACCGTATCCATGGGATCTGGATCATACCAGACTTCAGTAGCATGAGCGACACTTCGTAAAGTAGTATACTCCAAAGCACTCTGGACGGATTTAGCAGTGTCCTTTGTCTTATTAAATTCAGGCATCAAATAGACCGCGAGGGAAGGAGTCTTGATCTTTTTGGCCACATTGATAATCTCTCTTAACCTCGGCACACCGAGAGTTACATTTTTGGCACTAACACCAGCGAAGTGGAAGGTGTTGAGAGTCATTTGAGTGGCTGGCTCCCCAATAGACTGCGGCGACACAGCCTATCATTTCTCCAGGAGTAACCAGAGACGGCAAGAATCGAGATTCTATCTCACCGATCACCCAATTAAATGCTTCGACAGACAGCCTGTACTCCTCCAAAACCCTCTTACAGGCAAGTGTACTCCGGAGTAAAATTTTGAAGAAGAGAGTGGCGTTTTGCTGAGCTTCCATACTTAGATGATCAGCACCTAGCACAACTCTAAGCCTCTCCTGGAGCTGAGCTACACCCTCGATTACATCCAACGGATTCAAGTCAGATGTCCACCGAGGGTCAACCTTGAACAGCTTTTGTGCGTTCCGAACCAATCTCGCTAGGTTGACAGGCAAGGACCATAAGCTGTCTCCTGTGGTAGCGATTTTAGTGGCAAGTGTCACCCTATCTTCTGCAAGATCGTTAACCTCTTTATCACAAAGGCTATGGAGTGTAGACTCGATTTTCAGTTGCTCAACATATCCTGCGAGCATATAATTTGGATTCCATTCTGGATCTTCATACTCAAACTTGTATGCTTCAAGAAAATCCGAGTTCTTCATTTTCAAGGAGTCAAGTTTCTGCGATTCTATCCACACAGCATCCATACCATCTTCCCCATAGAGAAATTGTATAACACAACCTAATGAATTTCTCACAGTCCCATCATATTTGACCATAATGTCCTCCATAGCCTTCACCAGCCGCCTCTGGATGTATCCGGTCTCGGAAGTTTTGACTGCTGTATCAATTAGACCTTCTCTACCACCCATTGCATGAAAGAAGAACTCTTGGGGAGTCAAGCCCCTCAAATAGGAGTTCTCCACAAATCCGCGACTTTCAGGACCATAGTCGTCCCTGGTGAAATGAGGCAGAGTTCGCCCATTGAACCCAAAAGGGATTCGTTTACCTTCCACGTTCTGTTGTCCAACACAAGCAGTCATCTGAGCAATATTAATGTAACTTCCTTTAGACCCTGCCGTGACCATTGCTTTCAGATTGTTACTCTCGGATAGACTATTCTGAGCACTACCACCAGCAGCATCACGAGCTTTGTTCAACTCCTGAAAGTAGGCGTGTGTGTGTGAGGCAGCTTACAACTTTTTAGTCAAGATAGTAAATAAGTTACAGACACGAGTTACAAAAAGCATATAACAACAAATACCTGATTCGCTCGGTTCTCAAAAGTTTCCATCATTGTGCGCCCAGGCTCAGGGTCCAATTGATTTTCTTGGGCTAGCTTGAGGAGATTTTTTACCTCATCTTTAGCTTTAGAGATGGTTTCATTGATGGTCTCCATGGTGGACGCATCAGCGATTGTGTCTCCAATTCCAGTACTGAAACTATGTTGCAAAAGCCAGTAGTTAATAATCCACTGTGTATGCCCCAAGAATCTGCGAGCTGCATCAGGACCAACCTCTTCCCTGCATAGAAATAAATAGAGTTCATCTGCCACACAATTCATAAAAATACGCCAGAAAGAAGATAAATTATGGCAGACTACAACAACACCAATCAAAACCTGTAGGGGGGTAAAAAAAAAAAAAAAAAGTTTATTGTTACAGGATCTTTAACATAAAGTTTCCTTTTCATCTGATTGTTGGCACGACACTTTGCTAGGGCAGAACCGCAGAACTTAAATGCTTCTCAGCTAAAATCACAAAAATGGATCTTACTACAGGATAAGGTATTACAGTAAAAATAAAGTGCCTCAAGCAAAAGCTAAAAGCTTTCAGCTGCAGCACATATCATTGGTACAGGCTATGAATCTGAAGATGAGCAAATCAGTAAAAAACATATACTACCATAAAAAAGTATCTGCAGTGAAGGGAAAGCATAAATCATGCAGCAAATTCACCAAATGATACACTATTAAAAGACATCTAAATTCTAAGTCGAGGTTCAAAAGGTTCCATACCAGATGACATGTATAAGACTTCCGCCGGATGGACCAAGGGTCTTCTTGCATAGAATGCCACATAGTAGCTCCCCATTCTCTACAAGGACATGGGTATCACTTGGGTTAAAGACACTTCCTTCAGAATCCTCGTGCCAAGCTGAGAATCTTGATACATTTATCCGCTTTGGAATTATTAGACCAAAAACTTGTTTCCCAGTCCAAATAGGCCGAGGCTTTAGAATAGCGGGCTGTGGAATCTTCCCATCAAAGTCTTCCCACCACATCAACATATTCATAAAAACATCCTGCCCAAAACCAAAATTAGATAGTAACACAACACATACAGCATATAGACATGCCTTGAGAAAGAAGCCAGGTTTTAATCATGCAAATGTCACCTTCTCAATGAAGGTATCTCTCTTTGTGATTTTGCGGCAGCCAAGAAGGGTATCTTGCACAATACCCATAACAGGTCGATTTGCCTGAGGGGACACGATGCATTTAGGCACCATCATCAGCTCAAGCACTTCTGCCCGAGTCTCTAACGACTGGGGGACATGCATGTTCATCTCATCACCATCGAAGTCCGCATTGTACGGCGTAGTAACAGACAAGTTCAATCGAAAAGTTGAGTATGGCATAATCTTTATTCTATGGCCCATGATGGACATCTTATGCAGACTAGGCTGTCTGTTGAAAAGAACGAAATCTCCATCAGTAAGGTGTCGTTCAACCTGCATTTGGAGA
>JAOVYX010019085.1:0-48507 GCA_035668315.1 Drosera spatulata
CAGCTGAAGAAGTTTGTGCATCTAAGACTGACTGCTCTTCATCGAGCATCATGTCATTGTTAATCTCGACATCACCATCCCCACCAATCCCCGCTCTACATAAGCGTTTTGTCCGAACAAGAGCCTCTCTTCTTTCTTTACCAACCGTAACCGCATATTGTCGTCTTCTCTGACCCGCAATATTGCCAACTGAAACACCCGACACAAAGTCAGCAACTCGGAATGCAATACCATACGCTACAAGATGCCACTAGTAAACAACCAATATAACAAAATGAACTGACATGACATTTAGGGACTCCATTTTCTTGATCACTAAAACATCACAAGCTCATTCACACTTCACCAGTGGAAAAACTACAAAAGAAAGAGAGAAGAAGAAGAAGAAAAAGAGCTACACAACATTTCCTGCATCCCAACACGTAGTATCCATTACAAGCCACATCAATCACACGAGCCTGGCTTAGCTTGCTTTGTAAGCCAAAAAGGCAAGGTATTCACTATAAAACCTCTAGGGTTCCAAGTCAAAGCCAATTGGCAGGCAACGAATGGAGTGCACTCCTTATATTTTCGCCGTACCCGATGTGATTAACCTATTCTCAACATTTACCAACCTGTAATCGAGACCCTAATCGAACTCATCTAGACACTCAAAATCAAGACCTTCGAAACCAGTCCATTACACGTTTCAAAGCAAGACCATTAGACCAATTACACGGCTCGATTTAGCTCCGCCATCGAGGCGAAAGCACATAGCAGGCACCAAATCACACAGAGGTCCTAATCAAAACCCTAATCGACCATACACAAAACATTCAAAGACTTTCAACGCCCGTCGAATCAACTATGAAACAGGAAGAGATTGCAGGTTGAACGAAACACGATAACTAGGTTTTTGCGAAGAAGAAGTAGAATTGCCTGTGGATTTGATGGGATCGCGCTTGTGCGAAACCAAAGTCTCGTCGTCCGCCATTTCTGCTATAATGTCTATCGGCAAGGAGAGTGAAGAAGAGAGGAAAAACGATCATAGGTGATGACAGATTCTCCGTTCAAAAGAATTACTCACTCCTTATGTAATATCAGTAATATTTATTTATTTAAATAGTTTAAAAATATTTTTTATTTTAGATAAATTATAACATATAATTAAAAATAAATGTTTTATATAAATTACTAACATTTTTTATAAGATAAGTTTAAGATGTTAAAAATTTCAAAATATCCCTATTTTATATCACATCATCTCTTTTTATATAAATTTTTTCTTTCTCCATCCACTCTTATTTTTGTCTCCCACTCACAGGAGCACTAACATAAATTTATATAAAGTCAATGAATTCATTAATAATAGTATCAAGTTAACACATCGTAATTTATCTGAGACGGAAGGAGTATAACATATCATATTTAGTAATCTTTTTACATAAAAAGGTATCAAAACAATCATCATCTGTTATATTATATCCACTATCGTTTCTCACAACTGTTACAATAAACCTCATAATCACTAAAAAAAATAAAATATTCTTTCTTCATCAAATTCCACACAAATTCAATACAGACATAAATCGGCATGTCGGCTCAAACCGTTGTCTATATTTTAAAATGGAGGGTGTATAACATTTATTAAATTAAGATGTTCAATATAAATCACTCTCTCCATTTTATAGTAAGTGCAATAAATTGATCAAAACGAGATTTAATTTATGTGTTAAATTCTTGATCAAAAGATATTTTTGTCCTTCAAAGTTTGTGAGTGGAAAAAGAGAGGAAAAAAAGGGGAGAAAAAGCGATAAAGTGAAATGAGTTGATGTGATATAAACTAAAAAATAAAAGCGTTTTGAAATTTTTGAAGAAAAAAATTTTGAAATAGGATAATACTGCGACATCCAAAAAACAAGTGTTACATTTATTTTGAAACGGAGGGAGTATGATATTACTTTCTCCGTCCCATGAAAATTATAACTTTTTGATTTTGGACGTGTGTCGATGCAAAGTTTGATACGCGTGTAACGATGATCAAACGTTGGTTTTTGTAAATTTAACGTAAAACATCAATGATTGTATGAGTTATGTACTTCAATCTAATAAATGTTATGGGACGATCAGACGTGATTTGATGTGAAAACGAGACTTGTATTTTAACTTATTGAATAGTATAAAATACGTATGTGCTATATTTTTCATGGGACGAAGGGAGTAATATATTTGAAAATGTTTCAAAAAATATCAAAATATTCCTATTTTTTACTCCTTCCGTCCCAATGAATTTACAACGGGTTGATCCAACACGCGCATATTTATGTGTGTGTTAAATTTAGAAGGAATACTCAATTTGTTTTTGTGAGTGTGAGAGATAAAAATGTGGGGAAAAAAGAAAAGAGAAATGATGGTGGGTGAATTGACGTGATATAAAATAGGGATATCTTGGTATATTTGTATGAGAAAAATTGATAAATCAGAAAAGATTATAATTTAAATGGGTCAACTCAAAAAAATGTTACAATTTGAATGGAACGAATGGAGTATTTTATATCGTATCAACCCATCTCACTATTTTTTTTCTTTTCTCTTTTTTTTCCCACTCATCTCACCCACACAAATCAAATGCCAAATTAATCTTTACTATAAAAATTAACACGCACATAAATTATCGTGCAGATAATTCTCTTGGGATTGAGTGAGTATTTCTTTTAAAGAACACATTCAAGCTTATATAAGTCAACTGTCAAGATTATAACATAAGAATTTTTATTTCAATAATATTTAAAAGTGTTTTATTATAGTATAGGGAAATAAATTATTAATAGGTATTATTTTTTTTGTTTATTTATCAATGAGTCACCCTAACTTATTAATTATCATTTGATCTTATTTTGTTTCATTTTAGGAATGATTTTGTTTCATTTTAGGAATGATTTGTTGTTCTTATGATATGATTCTTTTATTTTGATAGATCACTGATTGATAAATAAGATAATGAGGTATGATTTATTTTAGGTTATGATGATTAATAAATAATTCTCTCTTTATTATATTGAAAATCTGCATCAGCAGATGTTATTTGTCACTATTAATATTGTGTGTGGCATATCATATATTTCGATAAACCGTTATTAGTATCACGGGTAAGTATATAAGTTTGATCGTTCAACGATCTAACTCTGACTTCTAAGTTTTGTCGAAAATCTAATTCAAACTTTATCCTTGGAATTTATCGGAGAACTCTTTCAAATTCCTTTTTTTTTTCGGATAGGTTAGTTCATACCTGACACGAGTAGTATCTCACATTAAACGCCAATCTATATATACCCCATCAGTTCCTGGTTTTGATCATACCTCTCAATCAATTCACATCATCCTACACCCTAAAAACCCTAGTTTTGAACTCGTTGAACATCGTTCCCATGAACTCCGAAAAAACCATCACCGAAGAAATTTTGATGGCCGTTTTCCCAAAGTTGAATGGGAAGGATCTCGTTTCGTGTATGCTCGTATGTAAACAGTGAAGGGACGTAGCTCGAGACAACTACCTTTGGAAATGTTATATGAAAAAATATCAGAAGAATCATTGAAGACGGTTCAAGCCCCTAGGCGGAAAACATTTTATGCGCGTCATCGGATATATTGGGTGATAATAAAGCTTCTCCAACTACGGAAAAGAGAACGTGATATTATGGTACAGAATCGGACGAAAGAATTTGGGATGTACGATTCTCGATGAGCATAGGAGAGGGATTCACGATGTGCATAGGAGAAGTCGGCCTGTGGTTCGACGTAATTTGGTTTAGAAAAATAATAAAAAATACAATGCTCTAAAGTCCAGATTGAAGTGGATACAACATTCGCAACAGGAGAGGCAGTGTCCCAGATTGAAGTGTTTGATATTGAGAACATGGAGTAGTCAGGATTAGGCGAGCAAAATGAACCCTGAAGAATCAATGTGTAATTGTGTAGTTGTTGTTCCTATTGACAATGAATTTATTCATGATCATGAAGATGGAGTTATGAATTATGATTTAAGTCTATTTAACGACACCCTACTAGTCAAGAATAGCCATATACCGCAGATTTCGAAAACAGTCACCAAGCATCAACGCAGATATTAGACAGATGTACGGACATTAATACTGTTGCAGAACCAAGATCATCGATTGCTAATTAAAATCAATCACCAATTATGATTATCTAGCAGTGTTTATTCATTATTTCAGTGTTTGTATCGGTCTTTAATGATGTATCGGCCTTTAATGAGAAAGATCATGGGTCTAGGACAAGAAGGGAGCTAATGTTAGGAATTCGTTAGCATAAAGAGAATCATGCTCGCTTGCGCGATATGAAGGTGTCGTCGCGAAGGTGAGGGAGAGTGAGCGGATAGGAGAACAGAGCTTCGAGGTCTGCTTCCATGGCGGATTAATGATATCAAAACAATGGAATGAATTCTCCCAACACGTTTTATCATCCACAAGTTTTCAACACGGAACTTTATTGAGTAAACCAAGGTCTCAAAGATTTCGTATTGATTAATGCAATCTAAACCCAGATATGGATCAAATTCATAGTGGTGAATCTTTATGCTCCGTATATTGTAGCACTTTAAGTATGTCAAGTTTATCCAGAAATAATCCACTATATCAACATATATATATATACCCGGTTGTTGCAGCTGATTTTTCAACATAAAAGAAACAAACCCTAGCGCGCCCATCTTCGATCAAAATCTCCACCCATTGATCTCCGAGAATGAACTCTGAGGGTATTTTGATATCTGTTTTTGAATTGTTGGTGGAGGGCGAAGATCTCGTTTCGTGTATGCTCGTATGCAAACAGTGGAGAGACTTAGCACGAGACGATTGCCTATGGAAACCCTTATGCATGAAGATACCGGAACGTTATTTGGAGAGGGTTCAACCTCATGTACTGAACTCCTCCTATGCGCTGTATCGGGAATATAAGAGTGAAATACGGTGTGTGATGCAATTGAGGCTTATGCTTGATTCTTTGATTCAGATTAGAGCTGGACGAGTTGATTTGTGGAGTGGTTACCCATTGACGAGCATAAGGGAACTTGAGGACATCTATCTCGACGAGCACATTGAATCCTGATGAACGTAAGAAATGTCGCGGCCTGTGGTACAGCATTTGGACTTTCAGAAAAAGTACAATGCCCTGCAGCAGTCCAGATCGAAGTGGAAACAACATCGGCGACGAGGAGCAATCGAGATTAGGCAAGCAGAACGAACCCGGACGAACCAATGTGCAGTTGTTGTTCTTACTGAAAGTTGATTTCCAGAATTCATGGTCGTGAAGACCGAATTATGATTACCTAGAAAGTAGCAGTATATTCATTGTTTCAGTGTATATATCTTATGAATCGCATATCAGGATGATCTCGCCTTCTTTTGCATGCCATATGTGTTCTTTTTTTCGTTTAAGGGATGTGCCTTCATATGTTCCTGTCATTTTGAACTTAAAAAAGGAACAGAGATCTCTTTGATTATCTTTGCTCGTCATCTATGCTCTTGAATGCCCTGAACTGAAGCCTTAATGCTGCAATTCCTGCAGAAGACTTATTCAGGGAAAACGCATCACTGGGTTCATTATCTACTGTAGTATATGGTTCTCTAACCCATCTTGGACTCCGACTGTTCTGTGCATGGTACTGAAAGGTCCGAAACCGTGGCTTTCAAGGAAAATACAACAACGCGAGAACTTACATGCTGTACAGGACTATATGTATTACATATATGACAAGTCATATAGGAAAGTAATGCACAAGATACGGATTTGATGTATTCATCCGATTCATTACGTGTAAAGTTGCGAACTGGATTGCCTCTAGTGTGACATATACATCACAGGCAAACTATGTATCAATAATCAGTTCACATAAGCTGAACAATTAGCGAGCCATTACAGCATCAGGCCATCAGCTACAAGGATCAAGTAACCAATGGATGTAGCATTGGAGTGTCCTCCTGGTTGTGGGGCTCACTATTCTGACTGAGCCGCTGCAGCGAGGCCACAATATCATGCTTCGAAAAAATTACAACGCTCTAGAGACCAGATTGAAGCGGAAACTGCATTGGCGATGAGGAGCAGTCAAGAAGCATGCAGTGCCACAGATCAAAGCGTCAACATTGACAACACAGAGTGGTTAGGACTCGGCGAGCAGAATGAATCCTGATGAATCTATGTGTAGTTGTTGTTCCTAATGAAAGTTGATTTCTTGACTCTATGATCGCGATGATTGCGTCAAAATTAACGTATTTTATACTACTATATTGTTTTCAGTGTTTACATCACATTGTGAATCACATATCAGTATGATGCGTCATCAGATTAGATCCCCCTTCAAGGCAAAAGCGCAGGGCAGACATCTGATTACAAATTTGGGATTTTTACATATGACCATCATAAATCATAAAAATTTACAACAAAAAAAAAAAAAAAAAAAAACCACATCAAATCTTCATATTTATAAAAACACTACCTAAATCATAAAATTTATATAATAGCTGTTGACGTTAGTGAATCCATTGACTTTTACGATTTTTGATATTTTTTTCTTGTTTAATATTTTCGTCTTTATATCAAAAATAATGATCATTATGATTTGAGTGATAAAATTGAAGAAATTTAATAAGATAAATAAGATTTGAGAAACTAAAAAGTGAAGGAAAATAAAAAAATAATATGAAAATAAGAGGGTTTCATACAAAGCAGATGAAAGAGCTATGTTGATGAATAGATTAGACAATACAAAAATTACAAAAAAAACCATTTAAGATAACGTTTTTACTAAAGATAACAGTTATTTTGAAAATATCATATGATTTGAGTCGTGTTTTTGAAATTATCATATGATTTGAGTAGTATTTTTGAAATTATCATATAATTTGAATAATGTTTTTAAAATTTTCATATGATTTGAGTAGTGTTTTTATAAATATAAAGATTTGAGGTAATTTTTAATAAATTCATAAGATTTGAGGTGGTTACATATAAATCCCTACAAATTTACACAGCTACAAATCAAAACCCAAATTTGCCCGCTTCCAAAAAAAAAAAAAAAAAAAAAAAAACCTTAAGAAAAACCTAGGTCTCGATCTGCAGAGAAACAACAACAAAAACAAACCCAGGTGTTTCTCGTAATGTACATGGTCAGGTTTTTGGTAAGGTCTTAATCTGAAAAATGCTGAAAATTAGTAGGAATACTGTATATCAGTACTCCCTCATGTGTGGGTCAGGTAGATAGTGGTGAATCTCTTATTATTGGGCTCTTAAGAATTTATATTCTAATTTTGAACATTTAATTTAACTATGTCAAGTTTATCCAAAAAATAATCTAGAAGCAATATATTCGGATATATATATATTCAAAATTTAATTTCGAATATATGTCCTATTGTTGGGGTTGATATTTTACCATGGAAGCATAGAAACCCAAGGGCCATTTTCAAAATCTTCATCCATTGATCTCCTCAGATCCCCAGGTAGGAGTACGATGAATTCTGAGGGGATTTTGATATCTGTTTTTCAAAAGCTGGATGCTGACGATCTCGTTTGGTGTATGCTCGTATGTAAACAGTGGAGAGACGCAGCTCGAGACGATTACCTATGGAAACCTTTATGCATGGAGTTACCGGTATGTTATTTGGAGTTACATCATGTACGGAACTCCTTCTATGCGCTTTACAGGGCATATGAGAAGGAAAAATGGCTTGAGATGGAAAAATGGCACGAGATGGAAATACGGAGTGTGAATCGAGAATTCCAATTAGTGGAGCTCGAGTTTGCTGCTCTGGCAGAATGGAGGGGTATCAACTCGAGTGGTAGATTGGATCCTGACGACATCTCCTCGACAAGCATAACTAATCCAGACAAACGTAAGAAAGGTCGGCCTGTGGTACGACGTTTGGACTTTCAGAAGAAGGGCAATGCCCCACAGCAGTCCAGATCGAAGTGGAAACAAAATGGGCGATGAGGAGCAACCAGGATTCAACGAGCACTGAGCAGAATAAACCCTGACGAACCAATGTGTAGTTGTTGTTCCTACTGATAGTTGATTTCCTGAATTATGAACGTGAAGCTGAAGTTATGATTAGGATTTAGGTAGAAACTAGCAGTATTTATTCAGTGTTTATACTGTCTCATGAATCACATATCAGTATGATCTCGGCTTTTCTCACGTCATATGTGTCATTCTTCGTTTTGACTACTGACGGAGTTTCAAGCAAAAATACCCTTCTTCGCAATGAAGTTCCTCACGCTTTTGAATGTGCTGGTATGAAACTTTAATGCTGCAATTCCTTCAGAAAACTTATTCAGGGAACATGCGTCACTGTGTTATATCTGTAGTAGATGGTTCTCTAATCCCTGTTCGACTCTGGCTATTGTGAACATAGCACCGAAAACCTTGGTTTTCAAGGAAAATACAACCGCACGAAACTTACATTCTATACAAGACTGTAATATTACATGAATGGCAAGACTTAGTACCAAAAAAAATGCGCCAGGTACAGATCTCATTTGACACATCCATGGGTTTCATCACCTGTACAGCTGCGAACTGTATCAGCTGGCCTATTTGCTGAGACATGTACATCACAGGTCACAGGCAAACTTTGTACCAACAAAGCAACTGGTTCACTTGAGCTAAACGAATAGCCAACACCCAAAGCATCAGCTACCCCGTATCAAGGAATGGCTATCTACTGGAGTACCTAGTTGAATTTCCTAAATCAATATCTTCGAAAATCTCCTAAACGATGGGTGCATCACAGGGTCTTTTCCACATCCTTACATATCCATTGTCACGTGCAGTGAGCACCAACTCCCGAGTAAACACCAAGCCCAGGAGAGGCGCATCAACATCATGAGCACGGCAAGTGACCCATGGATGGAGCGTTGGAACGTGCTCCGGGCTCTGGGGCTCGCTACTCTGACTAAGCCGCTGCTGTGAGATCACAGTATCATGCTTTGAAAAATTCCACAGGAGAAGATGCCCGCCCTGATCACAAGACAGTAGATTAATGTCTCAGTGAGATGGAAAGCGAGGCATCAGCCTAGGCAGACCGCTGGTTTTCAAAGGTAGTTGAGTCATTGTATTACCTCATCCACTGAGCCAAATCGATACGTCACATCTTGCTTTGCATCATCAGAGCTGGGAGGTATCCAGAATGGATCAAAAGAAACTCCAAGAACCTGCAAGAAACGTTGATTGAATGACCAAATTGAGGCAGAGTCACCGAGCATCATGGAAGTAGAAAAAAAATTATCACGCTTATTGGACCTGTGAGACCTAGATGATGTTGATGACAATGATCAGGGAAACAGGAACTACAAGATTTAAGTATGATACAAAAGAACTAACCCAAGAGCCGTGGCCCTCTCCGCAGGCAACCATCTTCCCTTCTTCCATACTCCAAACATAAATCCGTTTATCTTTCCCACCAGCCAAAATGTAAGTCCCATCCGCACTGACAATCAACAGATACGGTCTTAACATGGGCAACGCAGATCAAGAACAAGGTATGACATATCTGTTTACCTCCAAGCACAACACAATAGAGCAGCGTAATGGCCATGACTTTCGCTCACAAGTTTCTTCGTTGCATATTCATATACTTGTAAATAGCCTGTGCATTCAGCAAGCAACATAAGCTTCGCTACTCAAAGAAAGTAACCTTTCTAACCTATTAAAAGAATAAAGGTTACCATCGTCTCCAACAGCGACCATGTAAACCCCGTCATTGGAAAATGCAATACCATTGATGGATCCACGACTTTTCTTCCATACGCCAATCAGACCACCCTGCAAATAAAGTGCGAATATTAGTACTCGGTACATCAGGTCCGTCGGGATGATGTCCTGAACAGAATAAGAGCAACCAAAACTGAGCCTTTTGCTGGATTATAGGTAAAGACGAACCAACTTTGCCATCTTTATTACTATAAAACAAACACGACAGACAATAGACTATAATGAGAATCAATGGTTCAGAGCGTTTCAACAGTAGAACCCAGACGCTGGCATTCAAAAACACATACCTTCTTGTAGTTATATAGATATCCAGGGGCACGAGTCACAACAAAAGTACCATCACTTCGCGGCACCCATGCTATGGTACGAGAGGGAAACACTGGCTTCTCTAGACAGTCTAGACACAACTCACTGAGGTTGGAGAAAATCTCGACTACTTTAGGTAGGAACCTAAAAGAATAAAGAGAACCAACTGAACACGGAGGAACACATCTGTAAAAACTAAAATACCAGGATACAACTGAGGATAACAGAACAACTAGATTGAACATATGGAATGACAATGCACCAGATTGTCATAGACGAAACATCAAGTGGAGGAAACATAGCTCATAGCAAGGGCTTTCGTCACAGCAAGGACCATAGCTCATAGCAAGGGCTCTCGTCATAGGTAAGAAGCCGAAAAAAAGGCAAAGAACCCATGATTAAATCATCATAGCTAAAGACTAAATCTCATTAAAGGTTTTGCGAGAGATTTGAAATGAGATCAAAGAGGTCGAAGAGCACGCTTGCTATCATTGATCCCATGGAAAGTACAGCACAGAGCAGAGGGCAGCAATGCCGAGCGAAAGGGTCTTCATAATATAGCAGCATAAGACTATATGCAGAAAATTAACAAGTATTAATTCCAGATTCACCCGAATTACATTCTGAAATAATCCTTCAGGAAGAAATCATTTACCTACGCTCATAACCATAAATGTTATATCGGTGAGCACCAACAAGCTCATTCCCAGCATTCTGTAATTGTTCTCGAAGGGAAGCTGTGTAAACTGTCGAACAAAAGCAAACAAGTCACATAAAT
This sequence comes from Drosera spatulata, assembly GCA_035668315.1. Taxonomy (NCBI): domain Eukaryota; kingdom Viridiplantae; phylum Streptophyta; class Magnoliopsida; order Caryophyllales; family Droseraceae; genus Drosera; species Drosera spatulata. The sequence goes on from JAOVYX010019085.1 coordinate 10,851, forward strand.
CAACTTTTATAGCACAAACCATTAAAGAGAATCCAAAATATAGCCTAATGTAAAAACGATTTTTACCATCTCCATTGCTCATCCCAATGACCAAATCGTGCCCATCAGTGGCTTTGGCGTCAAATGCATGACAAACGGGGAAAGCTTCGCCATTAAAACAGAAAACCTTTAATGGGATCTACATAGGAAAACAACAACGTATATAAGTGTTGTGCACAGAGCACTTGAATCTGATTATGCACCAAAAAAGTCATAATTATACCTTATTTTCTGGGTTCAAATCACTTATGAAAAGGGCATCACCAACATTGGCTACCAAGAAAGTCCCTCTGCCTCTATAGTTAGAATCACTCGCCGAGTCACTTGAGCTTGCAACATCAGAACTGGAACTACCAGTTGAGTTGACTGAGTTTAAGGGTATCTGCTCATATTCCTTGCGAACATGTCCACCAAACCTCAAGAGCCCTGCAGCCGATCTTTGTATTCTACTAACAATACTTGCACTTGCTGGGAGGGACGATGCAGAACCTTCCTCTTTGAGCTCAGCCAAAGTTACCTGAAATTCAACTGTAATGGTGAGTTTACATCGTCCCAAGTAGATTGTCAAGAATATGTGATCTGGGAACACATTTCAGAAAAGGAAAACTGCCTCTGCGAGTCATTCAGGGCAACAAGACACGTTTGGAATTTGCCAAAAAAGAGCATAAGAGGAAGGGAATCAGATATATCAAACATATAAATAATAATTCTCCAATCACCTACAAGCGATAGAAATGATCCCAAGGTTCAATTATCTCTTGGTTCTAGAATCAAACCTCTACGAGAACTGTTAAAATGAAAAACCATTCAAAAAGAAAAAAGAAGAGAACCCCTTTGAATATATGACATCAGGTAGACCAGGAAGACCATGAAGTCTGGAAAACCTAATCTAAGAAACAGTGTCTATCTTATTTAATTATCATATGGTTATCAACGCTTTGCTTTCCCTCACATTTGGCTTTGAGCCAAAAAAATTATGGGAAGAAGAAGCTGCATCAGATATTAGTGTATTTCCAACGTCAAATGTCGTGGAAAATGCAGCATTCAGATAGATCTCCAATGAGCCTCAGAAACCAAGCAAAATCACAATTATCAAGATTGCCAAATTCACAATTGCCCATGTATTATACAGTAAAAAACTACACGTCAAAGAAGCCACTTTTAGCAACTATGAATCACAAAATACACATAGGAATCATCAAGCTTTAGAAAACAAAGACTCCTCAGAATCACATTGATCAAGAAACCAATTGTCAAACTCAAAATCGCGTAGAAGAAGAAGCAACTTTGCATACCAATATACACCCAAAACTCATCAAGATTCTGACAACAGAGGCTACCGCAGAATCACAATCATCAAGAACGAACTTATCAGAATCGCAATCAAACTAAACAAAGAACCATTTTCAGCAACTCAGCATTACAAAATACACCCAAAATTCATGAAGATTTCGACAACAGACACCTCCGAAATGCAATAACAAGAACACACTTATCAGAAGAAGAAGCAACTTTGCATACCAATATACACCCAAAACTCATCAAGATTCTGACAACAGAGGCTTCCGCAGAATCACAATCATCAAGAACGAACTTATCAGAATCGCAATCAAACTAAACAAAGAACCATTTTCAGCAACTCAGCATTACAAAATACACCCAAAATTCATGAAGATTTCGACAACAGACACCTCCGAATTGCAATAACAAGAACTCACTTATCAGAATTGCCATAGTACTAACAAAGAGCCCATTTCCAGCAACTGGGCATCACAAATACACCAAAACATCATGAAGATTCCGGCGACAATGAATCTTTAGAATGAGAACCATCAGCAAACTACTCATAAGAATCACAATAACCACCGGGCATCAAAAAATATTCCTCAAAATCATGAAAGTTTCAATCAAATCATAAGGAATCTGCTTATCAGAACCACAGTGACACTAAATATCATGAAAACTTAAAGAACAATGGATCATCACGGAAACACTTCCAAGAATCACAAATACACTATTCAAAGAACCCATTACCAACAACTGGGCATAGAAAAAGACACCCAAAACTCATCACGATCCCAACAACAATCATCAAGAACCCAATTTCAACCACTGGGCATAGCAAAATACACTCAACAATCATCAAGAACCCATTTTCAACATTTGGGTTTTGCGAAAGAACCCAGATCATCAACATTACATACCTTGGAGTCATTGTGATGATAATGCCTAACATGTCTGAAAGAGAGTTTCTTCTCACACCAAAGCTCGTATCTTCCATCTGGGGTCTCAAAATGGGTAATTGATGCTGTTGATTCCATTTCTTGATGATCAATCGACGACAAAAATCTCTTCTTTCTTGTTCTCGGGTTTCTGAAGTCGAGAAGACTCTTCTTCTTGCTCTCAATGTATTGAGAATTCGAAGATGGGTTTGGATTGAAATGGGTGTCTGGGGTGTTGTTTGTATATATATAGGACTCATGGTGATGATTCGAGCGAGGGAGGGGATGAAGCAGAGGAGAATCGCAGTTGCCGTCGAAGCTCTCATTGCTTCAAAATGGGGGGGGATTTCAGAAGAATTGCTTTCAACTATCGTTTATTATTACATTTGTCTGAAACTAATCTTCAAATAACAGTTCAATTTTAGACTGAATCTCGTCATCCATGATACTAGTACTAGTAGCTGTTAAAGAAAGTCGCATAAAAATACATCCTACATTTTTTATTTTAAAAATGATATATTGATATCTGTAAGTTGTTTCGTTTGGTGTGTGATTGTTTTAATTTAAAATTATAAAATATAAGAGAAGATAAAATCAAAAAGAAATCTTGTCTTGTGTTGGTGGTATTTTATTGGTTCAGGAACAAGCTAGTTGATCGTGGACCTTAGCAAGACAGGTCTGGTTATAGGACAATGAAAAACGTATTCAGCAGCTATGTTTGCCTCTCCAAGTTCAGCTTCATGATTAACATGATACTTAATGATTAAAAAAAAAAAAAAAAAAACTCGAGGCATAGGCAGGCAACAAATGTACAAAACAAGAACTCATTGATCGACAGTATTTGCTTACTCATGATGACAGAATCCCTAATCTCCTAAACTATGAGCAAATCAGTAAAAAAAGCGGAAAAAATGAAGCAGCTCAGGATTGCAGACTATACTCTATATTCCATACTCCTAACGAGGATTATTGCGTCTCCTCCGTCAGCCAGAATCTCATCCGCACTATTAACCAATAATGGGCTCAAATCTTACTTTTAAAAAAATAACAAAAACAAACAACAAATCAAATCTTTATCCTATCAAGTGAGGTCGGTTACATGAATACGATAACGTCATTCTAATCTGTCATGTACATCATCTTCCGTAAGATTATGATACGGCATATCATATTTCAAGGTTTCTCTCATGATCTTTTTACGTCTCACTCGTCCTTTATTGACATGTGCTGACTCCCAAGCTTCACATCTCCTAACAGAAGTTGTGACTGATCTGCGTTTCACATGACCATATCATCTTAGTCGTGACTCCCTCATCTTATATTGTACTGGAACAACACCCACTTTCTGTCTCATAATTTCAGTTCGTATCCTATCTATTCTTGTATGTCCACATATCCATCTTAATATTTTCATCTCGTTTACACTTATCTTCTGTACATGCTGCCACTTAATTGTCCAACATTCTGACCCATATAGCATCGCTGATCGAATAGCTGTTTTGTAAAACTTTCCTTTTAACTTGGTAGGTATTTTAGGATCACATAGCACCCCTGAAACGTCCTTCCATTTCAGCCAACCTGTTTTAATTCTATGATCAATATCTGCATCAATGCCTCCATTCTTATGTAGCATCGAACCTAAATATTTGAAAGAATCCGTTTTAGGGAGAGATTCTATTCCCAACAATACATTCTCACTATTTGTTTGACTACTCTCATTAAAGACACATTTCATATATTCTGTCTTAGTTCTACTGATCCTCAACCCTTTACTTTCCAACGCGCCCCTCCAAGTCTCAAGTTTTTCATTCACCCCTTCTTTCGTATCGTCCACCAGAGTAATATCATCAGCGAAAAATAAACACCATGGTACTTCATCTTGTATATGCTTGGTGAGATCATCCATTAGTAAGGCGAAAAAGTATGGGCTCAAAGTTAATCTTTGGTATAAACCCATTTTAATAAGAAAAACAGTCGTTTCACCAACATAAGTTCGCACACATGTAGCAGCTTCTTCATACATGTCTTTCACAATCTCGATATACATACTCGTCACTCCCTTCTTTTTTAAAGTTTTCCAAATCATTTCTCTTGGAAGAGAATCATACGTCTTTTCCAGTTCGATAAAAATCATATGTAAATTCTTTTTCTCTATTCTAAAACATTCCATTACACAAAAGATAAATAGCTACCATGATTGACTTACCAGGCATGAAACCAAACTGATTCTCAGTCATCCCTGTAGCTTTTCTTAACCTTTTCTCTATCACTTTCTCCCATAACTTCATACCACTCATAAATTTGATTCCTCTATAATTGAAGTAGTTTTGAAGATCTCCTTTGTTTTTGTATATGGGAATCAAAGTATTACTTTTACACTCATCAGGCATCTTCTTATCTATCAAAATTCTATTAAAGAGTTTTATCAACAAATTAACTCTTTCTATCCTAAGATATTTCCAAACTTCGATCGGGATTTCATCTAGACCCATAGACTTTCTTGTGCTCATCCGTTTTAAAGCCTTCCTCTGTTCAAATGCGACAAAAGTAACATCGGTTCATCATCACATCTACATTCCCACTTGTTTCATTCAGGGACACTTTCCTTGTGCAATTAAAGAGTTTGTCAACATACTCTCTCCATCTTTCCTTAATATCTTCATCAACCGTAAGAATATGCTCGGTATTGTCCTTAACACATTTTATCCGACCTAAATCCTTAGTTCTTCTGTCTCTTGATCTACGTAACTTAAAGATTTTTTTTTTCCCTCTTTTGTGTTTAGTCTTTCATACAACTTCTCATACGATTTATTTTTCGCATCGCTCACAACATATTTAGCTTCTTTTTTGGCACGTCTATACTTCTCCAAATTTTCATCACTATAACATTTAAACAGAACCTTGTAACATTCTTTCTTATATTTTATCTTATCTTTAAAAAAAATAAACTACTAAATAAAAAAATAAAAATAAATAAATAAGGAGCTCAAATCTTATGTTCCTTCTTCCAGGAGTCGAGCAACTGGAGTTAGAAAAGCAATGAACGACTAAACATGGGGACGCTTACCTCCAAGCTAGACACTGCAGCCAACCATGATATACGCTTTGGCCACCACAAATAAATTCCTTTCTTGTGAAGCCATGTACCCGTAGACAACCTTTGCGTTGAGCTTAACAAAATCACATAAACTTCAGGCAGGTATCGACTAATGATAGCACAGATGAAGAAACCTTAATAGCACAGGATAAGGTTTACCGTCTTCTCCAACAGTGGCCATTATTTCCCATCGCAGAAAGCGACACTGTTGATCAATCCGTTGCATATGCGCCATTCAGCAATTGGATCGGACTGCGAATCATTATAAGCAAGGTATCAAACTTTGACAGCTTATTGTTGGAGGAATGCGCTGTAGAATAAGCCACGTATAGGAGAAACAGAAATTAGCTAAGCAGGAGCAGCATAAACCTTCTTCTTGGATCGAGCGCGTCATCTTTGTTCAAGAATGAGGTTAACTAGTAACAGATCAGCATAAACTAGTGTTCAAGAAAACAAAAGGGATCAGTTGATCTAATTCAAACCTTTTTGTAGATATACAGATAACCATCCGTATGAGACACAATGAAAGTGTCACTGCTTTTAGGCACCTATGCGACACTGGTACAATGCCTATCGGAAACAAACACGATAACTCACAAAACTGTCGCTATGAAAGACAGATGTGTTGTACTCCAACAATAATCTCGCGTGAGTCCTGTCGCCTTTGTTTGCTACTCAAACAATTATATTGTTCTTGATTAAGAAGAAAGTATTTACCTGTTATTAACAAGTCTCCCAGATTATCATAAAAAAAAAAAAAAAAAAGGTCTCCCAAGATACTACCCAAAGGTAGTTAAACCGTATGACAGATAGCATATGCATCGTCATTAAACCGTATTTTTTGGTTTTTTTTATGAGTGAAATACAAAGCTTAAAGCCCAAGTTGTAGCACAAGCGAAAGGTGCATTCAAATTACAAACCCACAAAAAAGAAAACAAAATCACAATAACGTCGATGGCCATTGCTACACCCCTGGAAACAAAAAAGCTCCTCCAGCCTTAGATGATATGGTGGCAGAGTGCATGACTAAACACTGACCCTAATAATTCGTCAGACTGTAATCGAAAACAAGAAGCACCTTAGCTTGTGAGTTGAGATCACTTATAAAGATGGCATTGCCAACGTTGAATACCAAGTAGGCTCCTTCTCTGTCAAAACGGTTACTAGAGCTACACTCACCCACAGCGCCTCGCTTGGATGTGCCACCAGCACTGAGTCGCTCAGCCCTTGCGAGGGACGCGCAGAACTTTTCTCTTTTGAGTTCAGCAAGACCACAATAGTAACTCAATGTCGAGAGCCGACAATTTCTTGAACAGAACCCTTATTCTTGCACATAAATATGGCACGGGCCGACAAATAAATACTCATGAAATGATACAAACTCCAGTCTTGTAGTACATGTGACGAAATGAGACAATACTGTCAAGAAAGCAAATCAACCCCCACACACATTTAACTAGCAATTGAAGTTCCCTGAACCCAGTTGTCAAGAACCCGAAACAGCCTTGCACATATTATCAGAATGGCATTTTCGACACCGAAAAGTTATTAGTATGATAACTTTGATGACGCCACTTAATCTTGCAATAAACGAATGGAGAACAATACCAAGAATTTGTTTCATCTAAGACTGTTCTCAATGTTTAAAAGAAATCCCATTTATCAAGAACCATAACCCAACCTATTTTCCATCCAGGATCACAAACCCGATTGTCAAGAACCCAAAACAGCCTTTGCCCATATCATCAAAATCATAATTTTTTTTTTCTCTTCTATCAAAGTTCATGAATTCGATGCAGTAAAATCATCAATGCGATTACCTTGGGTGGCACAAGCCCGGTAGTTAGACCACCACAGGGGAAACTCTTCTCACATCGAAGCTCGAATTCGACTTCACGGATCATCTTCTTACTGATCTTGTGAAATTTCCGAGGGTTTTTATTAGGGGTGAGCATGGTCCGGTACGGTCTGATATGTCCGATTCTTGGTAATTTTACGTCTCGTTCCGACATTTTCGGTTCCTAAATAATCTTGTCCAGTCCCGTCCCGATTCTTCGGGTTTTTGTACTGAAAAATCCGATATTTCCATTCCTTGGTATCGATTCCATTAACAAGATCAATGTTATGGAAACATACAAGCCATACTAACTACACAAGTTATGGTGTTTCCATCCTGTCCCACTATTTGTTTGTTTCAATCTCATTTTTGATTGTGTTGCTGTATTTGGTGTTCCCGTTTATTGTTGTATCTTCGATGCAAAGGACTATACTATGTCCCTGATCAAGATATCTTGTCTGTGAGTGTAATGAGCCAAAAAATAAAAAAATGTGGAAACCAGTGCCATTGACAACATCAAGTTTCAACACCTACGTTACATTAGCTACAACCTATTTACTAACTTTAGATAGAGAAAGTTAAGTATGACTTCTAATACTAGTGTGGTGTTTTGTTGTGTCAATGTTTCCATGGTACAAATATTAAGGCCGTTGTAAGTTAATTGCTATCAACTTTTATTTTTAATCAATCATTAATAATCAAATCATTCAAAATCCAACAAGTTGTCTATTTTATATGTTTCGGTCCAATTCTGGACAAACGGGACGTTTCTTAGGTTTCTTGTCATGTCTCGTACCAACTTTTCGGTTCTCATATTTGGAATTCCCGTCCCAACCAATATATGACTAGTACGAGTTTGATGTAACCGATTCAGTTCGATTTTCAGTCCGGTTTTCATATAATGGGAAATATTTGCACATCCCTGCTTGTTATCACTTGAATCACTCTCTTCCTCTCAGGATTTCTTGTTCGTGCACTGCAGATTTCAATGAAGGTCTCTCTCTCTCTCTCTCTCTCTCTGTTAATTTATATTCCCTTCCTCTCATAATAAATATAAGGGATGCATGTTGACTTTTTGAGTAAATGATTTTGTTATCGTTGGAGGTTTGTGAGATGAAGGAAAGAAAAAGGAGTATGAGGAAAAATGGCGGTGGGATGAGTTGATATAATATAAATTAAAAAATAGACAAATGTTTTGATATTTTTGAAGAAAAATTTCTGAATAACAAAATGTTGTATTTTTAATGGGATATCCAAAAGAAAAAATATTAATATTTTTTTATGTACAGAAAAAGGAGTGGTATAACAGTGGTGTTTTTTGATGAAGAAAATGGCGGGCCTAGAATTTTCATAGGCAAAGTTCAAAACTTCTCCATTTTGGGTGGTTGTTGAAACTTGAAAACAGGTATCATGAAAAAAAATTCACATTCTTATATTTATGTAGTCAATCCCGTATAATTGATAATTTCAAAAAAAAAAAAAAAACCCATATGATAATTGATCAAGCCGTAGTTTGATTTGGTTTTGTACATCAACGACTTATATATGTACTAGTTTTCTGTCAAGGTGACGATGATGCCAGTCTGAATTCTGTGTCTTTCTTCCAACGCAAATGCACTCGAGCGAACACTGGATATGTTAGTACTAAATTCTGAAAATCAGATGAGCAAGCTTGAATTTCAGCTCATGTTTTGATGTGTATAACTGAAAAGAACTTTATATCAATGAAAAAGAATCTCTATGTGATATGTATATGACCAAAAATGTATTCATCAGTTTCATTCCCTATACAGTTGTGAAAATGGCTGGCCCTTTTGCAGCTCGGACTCGCACATCACAGGAATAATATGTGCCAAATGGCGCAGATTTACATCAGCCAATGTTGAAAGCATTATCGGGATCAAGGATCGATGCCCAGCCAATGCTTGAGGCTGAGTGAGCTTGCAGAAGTCACCTGATTGCTCGGCCTGCCCTCGGCAGGTGCACCAGGTCTCGTCCAGATCTTGACAAGTCCCATCCTGCAGGATGTGAGCACGGACTCCTGAGTAAAAATCAAGCCTGAGAGCGGTGCAGCATGAGCATGGCAAGCAACCGGTTGATGCAACTCCATAATGTCTTGCAATCTGCACGAAGGCTGCTGGATTGGGCCCGGAAGAGCCATAGGAGAACGATAAGACGAAGAGCTGCCCTGGCCCCGGGAACTGTCGCTTGGATTGCGTTCGCCTGCTGGGTCCATGACATCCTTCCTAAAGTTCCAGAGGTTAAGGTGTGCGTCCTGGTCGACAGGCATATTGAACATATGCATGAAAAGGAAACTCCCACAAAGTCGAACTGATTGTACTAAAAAGTCATGGTCATATTACCAGACCCACAGAGCCAAACTGATACATGACATCTTGATTTGCATCATCAGAACTTGGGATTGGCCAATATGGATCAAAAGCAACTCCGACTACCTGCCAGAAACAGACGCCGAATCACCACAATGAAGAATAATCGTGCGTGGACCATGGCAATGGAAACTGCTCTGGTCACCTAGTTAGACAGAAGGCCTAGACATTAACAATGATGATCAATAACCCAATGAAGCAAATGAGAACTAACAAAAGATTTGTGGCCCTTTCCCCAAGCGACCATTCGCTGCTTCTCCGTACTCCAAACATAAACCTTGTTGTCTGCCCCTCCAGCCACAATGTACTTCCTATCTCCACTGTAAATCAAGACAAGATCTGAGAAACAATGTACTAACCTAAAAGTGAACTTAATATAGTGATATAGTGGCGAATAAGGCGTCCATTACCTCCAAGCACAGCACAATAAAGCACTGCAAAAGCTTTTAGAAAACCGAATCAGTTGCCCGTTTCTATAGCCAAACACTCGTAGATAGCCTGTACAAATTAGCAAACAAGATCAGATTGGCTGTGCTAGAGAATATAGATGAAGGCAATCTTCACGACAGGAAAAAAGAAAAAGGAAAAGAAAAGGTTACCGTCTCTTCCAACAGTGGCCATGCAAGCCCCGTCATTTGAGAATGCAACACTGTTGATCGATTTTTCGCATATGTGCCATCTAGCAGTTGGATTTGCCTGCAAATCAAACACGAAGTTAACCAATTTATGCTGAGTACTTCAGGACAGCTTTGCAGAAAGAATAGTCCAACAAATCACGCTACCTCAGTGTTTAGAGCACGAGCAAAAGCAAACTCAGTTTTGTCCTCGATTATGGGGAAAGACGGATCACCTATACCGTGTTTATTCTAAAAAGAAATTGACAAGCAACAAATCATCATCACAGTCAGCGTGTCAGAGCGAAATAAAAGAAACCAGCAAACAAGCCAGCTGAAAATGTATACCTTGCTGTAAACATACAAATTTCCGTCATCATGAGTTACAGCAAAATCACCATTACTATTTGGCACCCACGCAATGCTAGTACAACCGCTGTAAATAACAAACACGGTTTAAATCAGAAAGTCGCCATGAAAATAGTCATCATGAGTTACCCATTTGCTCTTTAATTGTCTTAGGTATTTCGTTTGAGTAGGTTGTACTATGAGAAGATTTCCAAGTATTTCACATAACCAAACGATAAGGAGATGTGATGGGCAAGATTACCCTGCTTTGGACAAGGAAACCAAATACTTTTGCAAGAATGGTAGACGACAGGCAAAGAAGAAAATCTCGACTACTTTGCGTTTGCACCTGACCAAAAAAAGAACCAACTTGCCATGAGAAAGATAGAGGAGCACACTTCTCGAAATGAGGAAATTAGACGAGTATCAAAACAACAAGAACAAATATAGCCAAGATGGCATAGAATGCAGGAAAAAGGAACGTTGAGTGATGGAAAGTATCACAGCAATGGAAAACTTATATCTTGACTAACTCAGTCTAAAGCAAGCACCTCCTTTCATGAACATAATGAAACATATCCCGAATTTATGGGTTTGACGGTCCTCGTGTTCTTTACTCTTAGCTTTCTCCGCTTCATCACGGAGTCATCCATGGATATAAAATATGTAGCCATAAAGGTGAAGTTTTAAGTGTATTGAAGAAAGATAGGCAAAGAAGACCTAATACATGGTAATTGATCCCACATTAAGTACGAAACAGAGTAGAGCATAACGGCGACATCATACAGAAGATAAATCAGAAGGTTTCAGCAGACAATCAACAAATATCAATTCATGAAGAAAATCAACAAATATCAATTCCAGATATTATCTATTTCTGCCAAAAAGATAGCATCTACCTCATGATAAAGGAACCATTATTCTTATAGCATCGAGCACCGACTAGGTTTTTCCCAGCACTCTGAAGTTGTTCTCGAAGGGAAACCGAATAAGCTATTGAACAAAGAAAAATAAAAATAAAGGTCAGATATCTCAACCATAAGCACAACCCAACACTCTGTAGTTGTTCAAAAAGATTTACCATCTCCATTGCTCATCCCGATAACCAAATCATGCCCATCAGTGGCTTCACCATCAAATGCATGGCAAGTTGGGTACGAAGAACAGAAATGAACCGACTTTCTTGGCCACTACATTTGAACATAACAACATACATTAGGCATCCGAAATATTCAAGACCCAGATGATGCAGAAAGACACAATTGAAACAAAGAGTACCTTGTTGTCTGGGTTCAGATCACTTATGTGAATCGCATTCCCAACGTTAAATATCATGAAAGTCCTCCTTCCATCAGAATCAGAGCTGGCAGTTGAGTTACTTGAGCTCTGGTCATCTCGAGGTATTGGATGAGAACCCACAGGATCAATTAGGTCAGAAGTTAACAGCAATGCAAGTCCTGCCCGTATTTTACTAGTGATAATTGCTCTTCTTGTTTGCAGCGCCGATATAGAAATTTCCTCTTTGAGCTCCGCAAAAGTTACCTGAAAACCAACAGCTACCACTGATTGGTGCACGTCATTACGCAGAAATTACCAACATATATGTGAACACATTCAGTAAAGAAGAGTGTTCTGGTGAAAGCATTTGTCCTGAATGTAACATATTCTTCAGGTGCATCAACATTAAAGCATAGGATAAGTGGCTAGTTAACAGGATCCAAGCAAGTTTGACACCGCAGAATGAAAAATGGCCTGGGACAGGACCAGCAGTATCCGAATAGTTCATACAAATGACATGCCAAACTGTCATGCCAGCAAAAGCCCTTCCCAAATAACACAGGAACATGAACAATTTGAATGTCCAAACAAACCAAGACAAGTGATAATCACTTCAAGAACTTAGTATTACCAAAAGAGTTGACAGCAGACGAATATGAATCCTGAGATAGTATTAATTCCAGGTTAAAGAACTCTCGGAATGTGGTTCAGAGACAAAGAACCCTTGACGACAAAAGATAAGTCCAGTGAATTCGACAATTTACCGGAACAAGAAGAAGCTACATCAAGAACTGTGTATCCTACAAAGTTACAATATCAATGGAGAGAAAAGATGCAGTGACTCCTCTAAAACTCAGCAAGATTTTCTAGCAAAACCATCAAGATTTCAAACCCATCACAGAACCAATCACCTTCACCATACAAATCCACATTCAATAACCACATTGCAAAACACACCCAAAATCATCAAGATTTCACCAACCAATTCACCTCAAATTCACAATCATCATGAAACCCAGTTACTAAAATCACCGAAAGAACCCATTTTCCCCATTTGGGTATTCCCAGAACCCCTTAAATCAAGATCATTTACCTTGACCCCGTCGATTCAGCCATGGGCATAAAAAACACAAGAACAACAAATGCAGAGAAAATACTCAATGATCCTCTACAACTCAGCAAGATTTTCATAACCACAATCAACAAGAAACCCTTCTCATCATTTCCCATCATTTTCTCGCAAAACTCGACACAGAACCAATCACCTTCACCAACAAACCCACTTTCATCAACCGGGCATTGCAAAACACACCCCAAAATCATCAAGATTTCAACAACAGGTTCCCCAAAATCACAACCATCAACAACCCACTTTTCAATTCACCAAAAGAACCCATTTTCCTCATCTGGGTACCCCCAAAACCCCTAAAAAAACCCTCAAGATCATTACCCTCGACTCCGTCGCCAATTGAGGAAAACGAAGTTCATCACCAGGACAAGTCTTCAAACACTGAAGCTGGTATGTTCCTTCTTCGGTCACGAAGCTACGCGCGGACGAAGCCAAATCTTCGCGGATGTAAAGGGGTAATTTGTCAAGCCTCCTCATTGTCACGCTTGATCAATCGAAGATCAAAAATCCTTCTAGGGTTTCTAGGGTTTGTGAAGTCGAGGAGACTCTTCTTCTTGTTCTTCTTGCTCTCAATGTGTTGAGAGATTGAAGATGGGATTGGGTTGAAATGGGAATCTGTTACGCTGTTTGTATATATAGATTTCATGGTGTCGATCAGTGATGAGGGCAAGAATCGCAGTTGCCGTTGAAGCTGTTTGTTCAAGAGAAATTATCGTGGTGTTCTCTCTTTTCAAAATGTATGGGAAACAAATATAAAAATAAATAAATGAATAAATATTTTAAAGTGAAAAAAGTATATGAAACAGTCTGTATCAAGCATGGATAAAAATAATTATCATTTGATAGATATAAATTATCATCTAAATCTAAATTCAAATTTTATCGCACTATAGATAAATAACAAAAAGAATACAGTTGATATGTTTTTGAAAAAAGAATTGAATTGTATCATCAATGCAAAATGATGTCTATTCGATATGTATATTATTATCACTGCCAAAAATGCATACATCAGTTTCATTCCCTGTACAGTTGTAAAATGGATGGCAAAATGTGTGCCTAAAGAAAAAGGCTAACAGATTTACATCTGTTGAACAAAAATTCGAATGTCGATAGCATCATCATGAAGCCGGGATCAAGGATTAACTATCCAGTAGCCTCGTCGATTCTAAAACGAATTCCTTGCAGGTTGTGGCCTTGAAGAACTCGCCTCATTGCTCGGTCTGCTCTCAGCAGGTGCACCAGGTCTCTTCCAGATCTTGACAAGTCCATCCCTGCAGGATGTGAGCACGGAGTTCTGTGTGAAAAGCAAGCCTGAAAGGGGCGCTCTGTGAGGAAGGTTATCAGCCGACGGATGTAACTCCCTAACGACTTGCAATCTGGGCGAAGGCTGCTGGATTAGCCCTGGAAGAGCAAAAGGAGAACGATAAGACGACGAGCTGCCCTGGCCATGAAACCCCTCGCTTGGACGTTGTTTGCCTGCTAGGTCCTTGATATCCTTCTTTTTCAAGTTCCAGAAGATGAGCTGTGCGTCCTGATGGAAAGACAACCATTTATGCATGAAAAAAGGAAATGGAAGCTCCACAAAGGCGAACTGATTGTACTGAAAAAGTCAAAACTATATTACCAGACCCACGGAGCCAAACCTATACATGACATCTTGGTCTGCATCATCAGAGCTTGGGGTTGGCCAATATGGATCAAAAGCAACTCCGACCACCTATCAGAGAAAGACAATGAATCACTGAGAGATTGAAACGAATCATGATCATGCGTGTATCAGGGGAAAAGACCCTAAAAATATGAAGCGAACGAGAACTGACAAAAGATCTGTGGCCCTTCCCCCAAGCTACCATTCGTTGCTGCACCATACTCCAAACATGAACCTTGTCGTCTGCGCCTCCAGCCAAAATGTACATTCCATCCGCACTGTAAATCAAGACAAGGTCTCAGATATTCTATCTTTCCTTCCTTACATTAACTTAAGTACAGTAGTGAATAAGGCACGTGTTACCTCCAAGCGCAACAAAGTAGAGCACTGCAAAAGCTTTTACAAAAGCGAATCACCAGCTTGTTTGCATAGTTGAATACTCGTAGATAGCCTGTGCATTCACATAACAAGATCAGATTAACTATGCCTAGAGAGAGTAGAGATGAAAGGAACCTTTCATAGCAGAAAAGGAAAGGTTACCGTCTCTTCCAACGGTGGCCATGAAAGCCCCATCATTTGAGAACGCAACACTGTTGATCGATCTTTCGCATATGTGCCATCTGGCAGTTGGATTGGCCTGCAAAACAAACGCGGAAATTAATCTGTGCTGAGTTCATCAGGATCACTTTGCGGGAAGTATAGTCGGAGAGTCATGCTACCTCAGTGTTTCGAGCAGGAGCAAATGTAAACTCAGTTTTGTCCTCTATCGTGGGGAAAGACGGATCACCAACACCGAGTTTATTCTAAAAAGAAATCGACAAGCAACAAATCATCATCACTGTCAGTGTTTCCGACAAAATAAAAGAAATCAGCAAACGAGCCAGCTGAAAATGTGTACCTTGTTGTAAACATACAGATTCCCGTCATCGTGGGCTACAACAAAATCACCATTGCTCTTTGGCACCCACGCTATACTAGTACAGCAGCTGTAAAGAACAAACAAGGTATCTAATCAGAAAGTCGTCATGAAATTATCTTGAGCTGTTTTATTTGAGATGTTATACTATTTCATAAACAAAAGATAAGGAGATGTGATGGACAAGATTACCTCCCTTTGGAAGATCGCAGAAATGGTAGACGACGGGCAAAGGAGGACTTTGTGACTAGTTTTTGTTTGCACCTAACCAAAAAGGAACCAACTCGTCTTCAGAAAGATGGAGGAGCACATTTTTCAAAAATCAGAATAATAGGAGGAATTCAGCAAAGTATCAGAATAACGAGATTAAGCATATCCAAGGACGACATAGAGCCCTGGAGAAGGAAAATAAGTGATGGAGAATACAGAAAGCATATAGCAAATTTCATGAACCCAGAGAACGAATATCTCAAGAAACTTAAACACAAAGTGATCCGAAAGCAAGAAACTTAGGAAGTGTTTAGACAAGGAATACATGAAGGGTTTAGACAAAAAAAGGCATGATGAAGCTAAAGAATAAAGTATTAGTAATTCAAAGTCAAAGCAGATAAATCTAGAATATCTCTGCATATATGCGTCCAGAGCAAATAAACAGGTATCAAGTCGAAATGCTACATACTCCTTGCAAGTAAATAGCAATTACCTCTCGGTAAAGGAACCACCATGGTTATAGCATCGAGCACCGGCTCGCTTGCTCCCATAATTCAGTAGTTGATTTTGAAGGGAAACCGAATAAGCTATTGAACAAACACAAAGAGGTCAGATATCTCAACAGTAAGCGCAAGCCAACAAAGCCCGATAACTTGGGATACAGTTGAAAAAAGGATTACCATCTCCATTGTGCATCCCGATGACCAAATCATGCCCATCAGTGGCTTCAGCATCAAATGCATGGCAAGTAGGGTTCGAAGAACTAAAACGGATAGACTTTATTGGGTACTGTATCAGGAAGTGACATCATACATTAGACATCCCATAAGATTTTAGACCCAGATATTGCAGATAGACACAATAGATACAACATGTACCTTGTCTCTTGTGTTCAGATCACTTATGTAAATTGCAAAGCCCACATTGATAATGCAGATAGACACAATACGCCTGCTTCTATCAGAGCCGGAACTACTCAGTCTTTTAAGGGTTGGCTCACCATACCGACCAGAGCCTGCGAGCCACACATCTTCTGTCTCTGTTCCAACATCGGCATCTGTGCTTTTCGCGTGTAACATCTTTAAAGAAGTTTTCTCTTTGAGCTCAGCATAAGTTACCTGAAAAGCAACAGACAACAATGACCTATCATTGCTGCACGTCGTTTCTCAGAATTCACCAAGTAATAAAGCTAACATACTATTCCGCGATCTTGAATGAAACCCCCCCTTCTTGCACCTTTTAATGGTACATAGACCTCAGGACATTGGATAAGTGGCTAATTAAGGGGATCCAAGAAAGTTTGACTCAACAGAATGAAAAATGAATATTTACTGGACAATCACCATCCGAACTGATTCCTACTAATGACATGCTCCAACTATCTTTCTCGCAAAAACTCTTCACAGTCAACACAGGAACATCAAGAGCTTAAATATCCAAACAAACCATATCACTTAGGAGGTGACAAACGAATTTTAATTCCAAACAAACCATATGCCCTGAGACAAGAACCATGGACGATGAACTTTAAGTCTTGTGAAAAGACAACTTATGCGAACAAGAGCGAGCTGGATCAACAAATGTCTACAGCAACTAGTATCTTTACAATATCAAATGAAGGGAAAATACCCAATGAATCCTAAAAAAACTCAGCAAGATTTTTATCAAACGTTTTGCAAAACCACAATCATCAAGAAACACAACTCATCATTTCCCTTCATTGCCTTACAAAAACTTGAAAAACCATTACAAAACCAATCACCCTCATCAACAAATCCATTTTCGACAACCGGGCATCGAAACACACACCCATATATCATCAAGACTTCCACAACAAACTCCTCTCATAACCAAATCATCAACAACCCAGCTATCAAACCACCAAAAGAATCCATTTCCTCATCTGGATATCCCCAAAAGGACCAAAACCCCTCAAAATTCATCAAAATAAAGACAACAAACACTCCTCAAAATCACAATCGTCAACAACCCATTACTCAAATCCCAAAAAGAACCCACAAGATCATTACCCGCGACTCTGTCTCCAAATGAGGAAGATGAATTGCATCATCAGGACAGCTCTTCAAGCCCAGAAGCCTGTAGATTCCATCTTGGGTCGTCAAGCTCGCCATGGTTATTCGTCGTGAATCTCCCCCGCCTCCGCCGCCCGAGTACGACGACGAGCGTTTCATGACTCTTTCTTGTATCGTCATTGCCACGCTTGATTGTGAAGTCGAGGAAACTTTTCTTATTCTTCTTCTTGCTCTCAGTGTGTTGAGAGTTCGAAGATGGGTTTGGATTGAAATGAGTGATTTTGGTGTTGTTTGTATATATATAGGATTCATGGTGCTGATGAGTGATGAGGGCAACAAGAAGGGGAGAATCGCAGTTGCCGTTGAAGCTGCTGTTTTGGTTGAAGATGTGTATAGAATTTCAAAATGTGTGTGGGATAGAGTATATCTTGTATCTTTTTAGACTCTGTTCAGTGTCGAATTTTGGGTTGTTGTCAAGATTATCTTTTTGTTCCTGTCGTTTGTATACATCTGGATTGTTATGGTGATTGTTCTGATAAAATATGTCATACGTTGTTGTATTTTCTAGTTTATCTCGATTCACTCTGGCAAAACACTATATACCGTATGTGATTACTATTACAATACATCCTCAAGAACTGAATGTATTATCATTGGAAAAGGATCTCTATTTGATAGTAGTACTATGTATTACCATTCCAGGAAAAAAAAATTGTTTCATCAGTTTCATTCCCTGCACAGTTGTGAAATGGTTGGCCCTTTTGCACCAGGGACTTGCACAGTACAAGCAAAATATGTGACAAAGTATAGCTAACAGATTTACATCAGCTGAACAAAAAAGCATCGAAGGCATAATCATGAAGCGGGGATCAAGGATTGATTATCCGGCAGCCTCTTCATACTAAAACGAATTTCTTGCAAGTTGTGACCTTCAAGAACTCGCCTCACTGCTCGGCCTGCTCTCAGCAGGTGCACCAGGTCTCTTCCAGATCTTGACAATTAAAAGGAACGCATTCATCTGAGTACTAGCCTGATGGTCAAACAGGAATGAGTCATTGAAGTGCATTAGTCGATGTTTGTCCTCATTGCACTACATTATATGTTTTAATGCACGGCTGGGATAGTATGAAGTATGCTTGTTTATAGAAGTCGAATTCGTACTGTACTCTATGCTAAGGAAACATGCCGAGCTTATAATATCTGCCGAATTAGTTTTTATCTGCATCCTTGAGGTAATTATATGTGATGTTTTCTAGTACGTACTGATGTTACCTCTTAAGTGTCTTCTTCCAGTGGAAACTTGCAGTACCTTCAGCTAGCGAATGAACATGGCAGTCACTCATGCTCGAATCCGACACCCTTGTTCTTGTCGAGTTCTGGGCACCGTCGTGTGAACCATGTCGTATTGTCACCCCAGTGATCGACGAATTGGCGAAGGAGTTTGCTGTGAAGGTCGAGTGCTTGGATTCTAAGCGTTCCAACTCTCATGATCTTCAAGAACGGTGAGAAGAAAGATGCTGTTAAAATCAAACTTAGCAAACAGCAGCAAAACTTCTTGTAAAGTCAAGCATGTAAAGTTGCACTCTGCATGAATCGACACCATTCTGGCTTTTTGAATCTTCTTAATGTTTATGATCAGTTGAGATGGATCGATGGAGACGGAATTTGATTTCACATATCCAAGTAGATGGGTAACTCTACGTGACAAGATAACTGTCATAGAGATTCGATTAGGACATGTTTCCTATATGATTTGTGTTACGAATGGATGTGTTAATTACAATACAAATAATAACAAATGCGTAAAATAAATGAAACAAAAATTTTTGCGTGGAAATCCTTACGGGAAAAACCACGGATGTTGTCGATGACGAATCCACTAGTCAAATAAGGAAATACAAAAGGAACAATACGAATATCAAAAACTCATAACAAATAATTAAACATCCTCATTTTAATGTGTTTATGATGTTGGTAAACAACCAAAGCTCCAAAACGCTTCTCTCCTTCCCTGCCTTGCCCTCAACTCCTCTGCTTCACTTTCCCCTTTCTTTCTCCGCCTTTGCTCCCTTCACTCCCTCTTTGCTTCTCCTTTCTTCGCCTTTGTTTAAGGTGATGCCGGCGGCTGTCGTGGTTCGGCTCCGGCCATCGTCGTTGACGATTCGATGTGGGAGTTATGAGATCTGGTGATGATTTCAGATCTGAATTGGAGAAAGTCCAAAGGAAATTGACGAACTAGTCTGATTTAATTTAAACAATTTCTTTTTGGTAAAAAATCTTGTCGTATTTTCTTTTATATGAGTTCGACCAATATATAAAATTCAATCATCAAAAACAAATATATATATTAAAATAAATATATAATTATTAATAATTTTTTTATCGTTAAGTTAATTATTTCAGATCTCAAATATATCCACGATCACCTTTTAATTTGGAATAATGAATCGGTGTGAGTTGTCCTCAACTTCTCAAACCCTAAAAACCCTTATAAGGCTTCACAAACCCTAGAAACCCTAGATTCTTCGAAGAGAATTTGATTGTCGATTGTTTAACAATGACAGTACAGAAAGGAGTCGTGTGTCTCGGGTCTGGGGATACCCAAATGAGGAAGATACCGGCTTCAGTGTGTGAAGACTTGTCCTGGTGATGAAATTCCTCAATTGGTGACGGAGTCGAGGGTAATGATGTTGAGGGTTTTTGAGGGGGTCTGGGGATACCCAAATGAGGAAAATGGGTTCTTTTGTTGGTTTGGTTAGGAGACTTGTTATGTTGATGTCGATGAGTTTGTGATGGAAACTGAGTTCTCTTGGTGGTTCTCGATGATTTTCATTTTGAAGACTTTGTTATCGACAGTCTTGGTGATTTTTTGGTGTGTTTTGTGAGCCAGTCGGAACAGAAGTGACGTAGAGGCGCTAGGAGACTCAGAAGCGTTTCTGGCGAAGTGACGTATGCATTCAGAGAGAAGAAACGGATATATTTCACATAATACCGTTAAAAGTATAAAATATGAAAAAAAAACATCTCTATATATAACAGAGTAATATACGTGGATATTATTTTATTTGTGTAAATGGAGAGGATGTTTTCCTGACCTTATCCCTATTTGTGTGTCTGTATTTGTTGTCTTTAATTGGTACTTGCGAAAAATTAATTTGAAATTATTATTAATAAAAAATATCCAAAAATATAAATAGATGAAAAATAATCTAAAAAATATATATGGGTTCCTTTCAAAAAACATATAAAATCAAAAATAACTGTCGTGTCTTTCCTTCATCAAACACAACTCGACGTTCTGAATTCATTCAACTCAAAGCAAAAAAAGAAACAAAAAAAATCCAATTTCATCCAATTCGATCCACACCGACAACAAAACATACATAGTTGGTTCATGAATTAATACTGGGATTGTGATCTTCGATCAAAAACGTTATGATTTAGGATACGTCGTTTTGTGTTCGTCACACTATTTTGAACAATTGAATAGAATAGAAAATGAATTATGAACCGAAATTTGAATTCAATTAGGTCATGATTCGTCAAATTGATGACTGATTATGTGTACATGAAATAAAACAATTAAAAAGTGCTTGAAATTTCTGATTTAGGTTTAATTTGCTGTGAAATCCTAATTCATAAATTGATTTTATGTTTTCTGTTATTTTATGTTATACATTGAAAGACCACGATTAGTGCATTGTATGTACCATATATTGTGATATTTGTAGTACAAACGCTTTGTTTAATAAACAAAGGTGCTCTATTTGCATATTCCACATGCGCTCTTTTTGTCAAAACGATAAGACGTTCTGTTTTCTCAAAATAAAGATGTTCTGTTTTGATTTTCATATTGAAAATGAAAAACGATAGGCAACATGTGTTTTGTCTTGAAAACAAAGACGTTCTATTTGGATAGATTAGTAAAATGATCCTATTTGTCTTTATTTATGAACATGTACGCACTTGTTTTACTGAAGCTGTTTATTCACTAATTTCACATTCATATGTATTTTGAAACAGTTTAAATGACGTGGCAATTCAAAAACTATTTAGGGCCAGCTGTGAAACTTATTGTTAAAAATGAGATCACAGTGAGAAACGAACGCAAAATGAACATATAGAAGACCCCATTCTGGCATTTATTCAAAACAATCCTGGATGGAAAGTTGACATCAGAAAAGTGTCGAAAGCACGACATATACGTTCGACAGATCATATCAGAATACAACAAAGGCGAGTTAACATTCACATTCGGAGATCATGACTTCCGCCTAGACGAGATGAACATGAAACTCATTTACGGTATAGTCGATGGCGAAAAGAACATAGATAATGGAGGACTACTAGATATTGTATAGGATTCCCAATTCCTACAACAAAGGTTTTCAAATCGAAACTAAGCAGATAGAAAGGACAGGGAGTTGACGCCTAAGAAAATTACACTCATAGCAGTATCGTGAGGGACTGAAGAGCACGATTATTAGGACACAGTCCGACTTCTCATACGGTAATTCTGGACGCGCTCTTCTTAACCACATCGAAGCCATCATTGAATTGGGGTTACTGCAACATTGTAGGAAATATGATGTGTGATTACAATTGGACGTCACATTTTTATCGAAAATTGACAAAATCGTTCGAACAAAACGTTGCGATTCCGAAAAAGATCGCTGGATGTGTCTTAGTGACACATGTAAGTAATTTTACAATGTCACATTATTTGAATTTCAATACGTGCTCTGTTTATCTTCTATGCATCAATATGCCTCATGACACTCTGTTTTAGTAAAGAAAGCGCTCTGCTTTGTGAATACTGATAAATTGATAACAAGCGTTGTATTTATATTAATGTAGGCACTATATTATATGATAAACCTTGTTTTCAATGTATTTTATTCTTTTTTATTATTATTATTTTTTTTATTTTTTTTTTGCAATGTTAGTATTGGTTTGTGAAGAAGACGAATATGATAGATCCACTTGAAGAAGACGAGGATAACGTAATTCCAAGCTGTGTAAGGTGAAATCTGAAAGATCTACCTAAAGACATAAATATTGCCGCCTCTATCTTTGAAGCTAAAAAGGCAATGAAAATTGGGATTAATTCTAGTGTTATCATTTGGTATCGAAAAATATGAATTAACATTTACGATTTTGAAATAACAATTGATATTGGATTAGTTGACTCCAACGGAGCATGAAATGGGAGAATATGACTTCGGGACAGCTGCGATTGAATGACGTGAAGATGAATAAAAAAATTCTAGCAAAGAAACTCAAACTCAAGGATCAAAATGTCCAAGATTTTGAGTTTAAAGCAAGAAGCGATGGTTTCACTTCAAGTCGATCCACGAAAAGAAACCCCAACAATGACAACAATGAAGATGACATAATTTTTATGAATTTTTTTTAAATTTAATAAAAAAAACAATATTTTGTAGAAACAATGGATTATTAAAAAAAGATAATGATTAATGAACAAAATATAACAAAACATGATTATTTTTCAAATGGTTTGACGAACATGTGTCTTGATACATCAAGTTTAAATATGTATAATTAAAATCAACGATTAAGATTAAAACATATAAAAAAAGATGCATTTTGATATGAAAATCCAATCTTTAAGAAGCCCATTATCATCAATTTGGTTCAAATCTCAATATGCATCCCAATATTTTAATTTTCATTGCTGATTTTTACTATATACGTTTGAATTTAAATATATCATGACATATTTTCGTTTTTTTTTTTAAATAAAAAACATTATAATTGTTTTGAAACCTTTTAAATAGACTAATTTGGGACAGAGCATGGGTAAACGAGGCAGTACTACAAGCCCATAGTTGTATCGATAGATCCTCACCAGTCGTCGTCGTCTCCTCCTCCTTATTTTCCTCTTTTCAACGTCATCTCCATTTTCCCAAAATCAGAGTCTCTCACCTCTAAATCTCTGATACCAAACGATCCCCAAATCCATGGCGACGGACCCGAATCCCGATGAATCCGCCCCTCTCCTGCATGCCTCGGACTTTACGAACCTGATCAACGAGGACCCAACATCGCTCAAGATCAAGGCCCACACATCGCCGTTGAATCAGGCGACTCCGCCGCAGACTCCCAAGCCGGCGGCTCCGGCGACGCCGCATGTGGTGGCGGAGGGGTTGCCGTTTGAGGGGGTTGTGGTGAATGGTGGGAGGAGAGGATGGGATTCCGGGATCGTGAATTGTATGGGGCGGAGGGATGAGTTCTATGGCACTGACCTCGAAGTTTGTGAGTTAATCGATTTTGGGGATTCGGCTGATTGGATTTTCTAGGGTTTAGGGTTGGGATTGGGGATGTTTGATTTTGGTTTTGAGATGATTTGGAATTTGGATTCGGTTTTGTAGGGTTCGGGTTCTCGTGAAATAGGTGGAATTTGCGGTTTGGAATCCGATTTGAGCCGAAATTCCCAAGCAATTTTTTCTTTCTATTAGGTTATTTCAGTTTCGAATCCTTGCGGTAGTAAGCATTGTCTATTATGTGGAACGTTTGTCGAATTGAAAATTGCATTTGGGTATGTTGTTCGTTGTATGTAGAACATAAGGGTTCGTGGCTTTAGGCACTGATGATCTGAATACCAACAGGTCTCCTTGAGGGGATGTTATTGGATTAATTTCGTGAAACGTTAAGATTGGAGGAAAGTAGATCGAGTGTTGACCATAATCTCTTGTATTCTAGCTCATGGTACCATAAATGTCAGGATCGATGGAGAAATTTGTCTTAGCCGTGCTTCTGGTTGAGATGAACTAATCATGAATCCCATAGTGCCGATAGTTATCATGATTCTCATAGCGTAACTTGCTTTAGGATGAGGATGGGCTCTCTTGTACGTTAGATTGAGGATGGGTTGACGTTGTCCATGTGATTCCTTATAGTTGCGCTTCATTTCTGGTGTTCTTGATGATCTTTCATTGCTTGATTTAGATTAACTTTCTTGCTTGACACTGGCTGGTTTTTAGGTGTTCTTGGCACTTTGACCCCTTGTGTCCTCCATGGGAGCAATGTCGAGAGACTTGAATCTGTGCCTGGGAGTTTTGCTAATCACTGCATGACATATGCTGCTCTATACATGATTGGAAATTTCGTCTATGGCTGGAACTGCTTGGCACCCTGGCTGTCTTACAGGAATCGCTCTGCCCTGCGTCGTAGGTTCAATCTTGAGGTCAGTAATGAGTTTTGTGTTTTTGGCATTGCGTAATGATTGATGTGAACTATTTTCACTCCATGATGTGAGAAAGGATATTGTGTGTACTTTTAGGTGCAAAGGTGCTTATTGTAACTCATATTTAATGTGCTATTGAATTCATGACTTTTCTTTCAGGGAAACTTTGAGTCTTTTGCAAGAACTCATGGGTGCTGCGAGGGTGTTTTGGAGGATGATGTTCGACTTGAGCAGTGGGAAGCAGCCTGTGATCTTGGCACTCACATCTTGTGTCACACATGTGCCCTCTGTCAAGAAGGCCGGGAGATCCGCCGCCGGTTGCCTCACCCTGCCTTCAATGCTCAGCCCATCATCGTCATGGTTCCTCCTGGCCAGCAGGTTATGGGCCGTGATGCTGCCTGATGGTTGTGCTTCTATGCTGAGTAACCTGTGATAACCCCCCTGTCTGTACATGTATAATATGTAGAATGGATGTCAAAGAGCTACTGGTTTGGCTCATTATGTGCCTACTCTGAATATTAGTAATTGTGTGCGTTTGTTGTATCCATTGCTTCATGATCTGTTGAATATTTTGCAGTTTAATAAAATGCCATTGATGGTTATTTACGATCCCAATGCCATAATGTTCTGTGACAGAATGAGTCCAGCGTGCCGTTTGCTCTCTGTGAAATGAGAAGTGGGTTCTTAATACTTATGATTTGGTGGAGTCTTTGTTGGTCTTTGTTGTCGAATTCTTGATTCTTTTTGGGTTGGTATGGGGTCGTCAGCATTCTGTGGTGTCAAACTGACTTATCTGCGCTCTTTGATAGTTTTGCTTGTCTACTTTTAGTCAATTCACTTTTATCAATTTTTTTTTTCAAGGTCAATGCACCACATTAAGGTGCAAGAAGAAGGATTCCGTTCATGAAGCGGTTGAAGAAGCATCATGTCATGATTTCAGATTTATTTGTTGCCTTTATCAGTTGCTTGCATTCTAGTATGTCCTATGCTGTTTTCTTGGCGAATGCCATATGCTATGTGCTGCCATGAATGCTTTCAAAAAGGCACTCTTCCTTTGCTGAATATGTCCATGCCTTCACAGTTCAGCAGTGGTTACTGCTTGTTTCCTGGGTTGCTTTTTCTTTTCTTTTCCTTTTTTTTTGGCGGCTGGGTCAAGTATTTTCAGGTAACTTTCGCTCAGCTCCAAAGTGGAATCTTCTATTCGATTCTCTGAACAAGAAGTTCAAATGTCTCTGGCGGGTGTGGCTCTTGGGCTCTGATGAACATGCTGCTGGGGAATCTGATCGAGCTGACACCAGAAGAAGACTTGAGCTCCAGTAACTTGTCAGGTAGTTTGAATTCTGATTGGAGCAGGACTTTCATGATAATCAATGTTGGAAATGCGATCCTTGTAAGTGATCCGAACCTACAAAACAAGATAATCTGGGTTGGAAATATGTTTATCTGCAAAATGCGTGATGTTCCTTTCTAATCAAAGACTCAACAAAGTTGATTTCTTTTAATTATACATACTCAACTTGTCATGCAGATGATGCTGAAACCACATATGGAAATGGTATGGTTATAGAGATAAGCAAAGAAGATGGCAAGTCTTTTCTACACTTTGCCCAAGTTGTGGCTTCTCTTTTTGGCTTACATCCAAGGTTGGGGTATCTGACCTGTTTTCTTCTTTGCTCAGTAGTAATATTCCGTGTCTCATGGAGAACCAATGTTGGTTCAACATTATAACAATGGTGGTTCTTTTATCGAGGAATGCATAATGATAGAAAAGTTGTGTCTCTGAAATTGATACTTGTCACTTGTGTGCATAACCTTTCGTCCCTTCCAGTTTTATCTCGCTATTATGCTCTACTTTGTGTCATGCCTATAGGCTATAACCCTTTGAGCCCGTCGAGCTCTTCAATGATCCTGTATCAATTCCTTTATTCCTTATATCCTTTAATAAGCTTTAGTCTTTAGCTTTGTCATGCCTTGTCGGTGTGACTATGTATGCATATATATTCATTATGTAGACACTTGCGAGTTTCTTGCTGCTGGATTAATTATATCCAATGTGTTGGAATGCACTTTCCGTTTTGCTTCACTTAAAATTTCACTTCTACAAATTCTTATTTGATCTCCATGGATGACTTTGAGATGAAGAGGAGAAAATTGAGATTGAAGGCCGGCGGAATTATCAAATCCATAAGTTCCCATTGTTCTCCGTTTTTGTCCAAGTTCATGGAAACCAATGCTTGCTTTAAACTGTGTTGGTCAAGGTATATGTTTTTCGATTGGTCTGATGCTTTCTTTGGTTGACTTTCTTTCTGTCCTCTTGGCATATATGTTCTGATACTCTACTGAGTTCCTTCTTCTGATACCTCTGATTTCTAAAGTTGCCGTGCATCGTCTCTCTGAATACAAGTTGACTATTTCCTAGTTAGGTGCAAATGCAAAGTTGCGGAGGTTTTCTTCTTTGTCTGTCAAAGTATTGGTTTTCTTCTTCAAAAGGGTGGCAACCTCCTGGTCCTTCATATCTCCTCATTTTTTGGTCATGCGAAATGGTTCAACTTCAATATGTGTCTCTGCTGGTTACTTTCATGGCAACGTTTTACATGCTGTGTTTCTTTTGCTTGAACTCAAAACACTGAGGCAGTGCGACTTATCTGAATAATGTGAAGTGATTCTGATGTACTCAGCACAGGTTAACATCTGCCATTGGTTTGCAGGCAAATCCATCTGCCGGATGGCACGTGTGCGGAAGATCGATCAAAAGTGTTGCATTCTTGAATGATGGGGCTTGCATGGCTGCTGGAAGAGATGGTTACATTTATATTATGAGGAATCCTCTTCATCTCTACTTTGTCTAGTCAGAATCTGCGTAGCCAATCTGATCTTGTTTGCTGTGTGTACAGGCTATCTACGAGTATTTGACTTTGCATACGAGAAAGTTATTTGTTTTGTAAAAGCCTTCTTGGTGCTCTACTTAATTTGTTGTGATTGGAGGTAACAGAGGCGTTATGTGCCGCTGAATTAAGCTCACCTCATAGTTAGTACATTGTTTCTTTGCATTCAGTGACTCGGGTGCAGAAGGAAAGATAGAATATCCGGGACAGACCTCGTCTGTTTATTGACAGTGTGGATGGGAAAGTGCATTTGGCTGGTGGGGCAGACGACAAGGTTCATGTTAGGAGCATAAACCACCTGCCAATGGTAGCTTAAGGAAAAGGCGCCAAGTCTCCTGTCATACTTTGTTTCGGTAGTATCTTCCTAGTTTCCATTTCCCTGATCATCATTGTTTACTTATCCAAGTCTTGCTGTCTCACTAAGCGAGCAGAACAGCTTCTATTTCCGTGAAGCACTCCTAGTTAAACTTCATTTTGGTGATTCGATATTTATTCCTGGTTGGTGGTCGGAATTGCTCTGGATCCATTCCAGCCAACCCCAAGCTCTGGTGTTAGGAATCAATCGGTTTGGCTCCGTTGGTTACAATTGTGACTTTTGAGTAAAACCAGCTCGCCTGTGTCGATAATTTGCTTTTTCTTTTCATTTATACGATCTATCTGCCTTTTGATCAGGATGCGCAGCTTCTTCTCTGGAACTCGGAAAAAAAGGTTATCATGGACCCCCAGCACGGCCATACCGTCCAAGCGACAGGTCCCACGGCAGGGCTAGCTCATCGTCTTCTTACTCTGACACTGCTCGTCCGGCGCTCAACCTGCGGCCTTTGCCCAGATTTGGAGGCATTAAGCAGTTCCATCTGTTGGGTTGCTTGTCATGCTCATTCGGCGTCCCTCTTGTACTTGATGTTTACTCGAATTGCTGCCCACTCCCCTGCAGGAAGAGACTCGTCAAGATATGGAAGAAACCTGATCCGCTGCCAAAGGCCTGCAGAGAGCAGTGAAGCGAGTTCTTCGACGGTAGAAGAAATTGCTGGATGCTCAATCCTCGATGATGATGCTTTCGGCATTGGCATTTCTGTTTAGCTCATACTATGTTTTTGTTATGCTCTGTTGACGCATATGTTGCCAGTTGCCTTGCCTTTGATGTGCAAGTCTCAGTTTCAAAGGGCCAACGACTTCACTATCGTACAGGAAATGAGACTGATGTATAGATATTTTGTACACATACATTAATCATCAATTGCACGTCAAATGGAGACCCTTTTCAATGTTATTCGATGATTTGGTTTGACGATACACGTCAAATGCGAACCTAGCTTCAAGCTTACTTATCCGATCGACATACCTAGCAAGGGTGTCAATCAAGCCGAACAACCGAAGCCATAGGTGTTCGGACTTTTAACTTATCCCGCCACGTAGTACGTTGTATTTAGTTATTTATTGTTGGTTGCTTTTGCTCCAAAGAGCATAGCATAATGTTGAATGTTATAATTTTTTATTAACAGCGATGATCAGAAGTTTATTTTAGCTGGTGGAAAAAATGGTGATATATATGTCTGGAGTATGGAGAAGAGGAGAGGGGATGGCCATGAGTCGAAGGTTTGTTTTATTGTTCTTGTCGGTGCTATTTACTCTTGTGCTCAAATCCAGGTGTATTAATATGATAAAATGTTTTCAATCAGGTGCCAGACAGCCGTGGAATTTGATCTAGTCCCGCTGCCACGCAGTGACGATCCAGATGTCATCATATACGAGTTACTATCTGCGGCTGAGGTAATCTATACCATACAGTACTAGTTAGCGTGGTTTGATTTTGCTGCTAATAAATAACTGCCAATTGAATTTAATCAACTCTCTTCTCTCTCTCTTTCCATCTTTCTATCTATCTTTCTATCTATCTATCTATCTATATTTGGCTCGCTGGCTGTGTAGGATGGGAAGCTCATATCACTGAAGCATCATCTATGGGAAACTCATACGACCTTGTTCGCTTGAACTTACGGAAACGCTTACGGATCCTGCTGCCCGCTGTTCAATATGAAGATCAATGGGTCATGAATTTTGTAAAGAACTTTAGGATTTCTAGGGTTCTATGATGATGATTTATAGAGGGTTACGATTTTAAAAAAAGACTGTCTACGTTAATATTTATAAAGAGTAATAAATTAATAAATAAAACGGATTACAAAAACTTTAATTTTTATAACACGTGTGAATACACGAACAGTTCTAACTTTGGCCATTGCTTGGCAACCTTTCTCCATGAAAGAAATCAAAAATCCAACTTAGTTTTTCTCTTTCTTGACAGCTGAGAAACATCTTTCAGTCTTTCTCTTGACAGTTGAGAAACATCTTTCGACGCCTTTGCCTCCTCAAGCAGTGAAAGTCTTTAAAAGAAAAGGCTGAGTGATCTACTGGCCGTGGAAGGCAGGGAGTGTGACAACGTACCAATAAAAGAAATTCAACCGGATCAATAGATATTGTAGAGCTTCAATCTGATATACACCAGAGATTCGCGGCACGACAGATATATTGAAATTCTATTCAACCACAGATAAATTGGAAGGGAGAGCAAGGATCCGAGTTGAATCGAACCTTAATCAACCGCCAAAGCCAAATCGAATTCAAGCAATAACGGAATCAATTGAGCCGAAATCGGAACCTGAAACCCTAAATCAAGTGAACAATGGTTTGATTCCGATCGCAGCAAAGGCGATTCAAGGAAATGGATAAGCATTGAGAATCGAAAGGGGGAGAGGAGAGGAAGATCGAGATACCTTGTGGAAGAAACCAAGGGCGTGGCGTCGCTGGCGAGCTCGAAATCGTCCGCCATTGTCGAAGGTTCCATCAGACTTGGACAAAACGAGATGACCGCAGTTTTTTGATGATAAATTTGTATAATTTTTTCAATTTATTCATCTTAGAAACGTTGTTATAAGGGGCAATTATTATGAATGGAAACTTTTAGGTTAAATTTACTCCCTCCGTCATATATCATATATAATGTTTTTTTTATCATTCAAAACTATATGAAACACATTAAATTTAACAAATTTTTATTTTGAAGGATTATTTGACAAGTTTTCTTTAAGATTTACAACACTAGATAACAAGTAAAGCAGGAATACCATCCATTATAAATTACAATTGTACACACTTTGCAGTTTGATCCGATCTTTGTTGATTGTTGAACGAACTATAGGACAATAAATCACATATCAATCAACGTTATAACATGTTTGCCAGCTTATTCATCTTCTATGTATGTCACGGATGTTCCGTTATTGAACTAAGAGTTGTTTATGTAACGACAATCCTTCCTAATTTCTCCCTGATCGCCAGTAAGCGGATTGTTCTCCGAAAGAAAGAGCAGGGCGCGCGAGAACTGCTCATGGAAGTACGAATTGTCAGCCGCCATCTTCTTTACTATAGGCAAAGTGGTTGGGTCAGAGACTAGTTCTTGATCAACATGTAATATTCCCTCGTGGTTCATCACATTCTTGTAGTACATGTTGTCTAGGATCATAGGAGTCTCGCGATCGTTCCGTGCATATAAGACATCCTTCGGATCAGGGTTTGGCGTCGGGCATCTGTCCTTGAGGTATGAGGCATACGCAGGGTCTAAAGTTGGGTCGGGTGTTGGGTAGAGTCGGGCCACAAGGTTCACGCAATGTGTTCTGCCAACAGAGTGAGCACCTGATAATAAAATAAGCATAAACATAAGAAAACCTGTTATTCCTGATATGGAAGTATTTGTAACATCAGGATTGTACATTGGCATACCTAGAAGTGCTACAGTCCCTTCTGTGTCGATGCCAATCGACTGGAACCGAGAAAGAGCTGTAGTGAGGGAGGCATTGGGATCGGGAATGAGGGCTTCGACCACTGATGCATAGCTTTCTCTTGTGTCCCTCCGTCCTGTTTTCATATTTATGTATGGACCTCCTAACTATAAAAATAATAAGACTTTTTTAATATATCTTATTCGTTTCATATGTTTGAACTTTTACTAAGAAAATGAGAGAGTACCAATTTGATGCCATCTCGAGCCGCGAGGGCGACAATATCAGCGCAAGAAACAGTTGAAGGGCAAGCATTTTCAATGGATTTCTTGATGGTGTTGATATACTTGAAGTTCCTCATTCCAAAGTTCCTTATAGAATCTTTTTCCGACTCTATGCCATGTATCTTGTCCGTGTCCAATAAGATTGATGCATCACAAGACTGCATGATGAATAATCAGGTAATATTTTGCACTCATTAATTATCAGGTTAAAAAGCTCTTTAATGAAAAGTCATGAAAATGTAGCTTAATTCTATGTGAATCAACTTGCTTATGTTCTCATGAACAAAAGTTTATAAGATCGAGATAGAAGTACCTTAACGATGCAGTCGTGGAAGATGGTTCGAAGCCACGAAACAGCAGTGTTGCCGTGCTCATTATACAATTTGGTAACTTGGTCCTTGATTATTGCCTCAGCCTGTGGGCAGCTGTTTGAGTAGTAATTCAGCTGTAACTCGGACGCACCTGATGATTGAATTCATAACAAAGTGCCAAGAGTAATAATCAATTCACGAAAGAAACTTGAAATCTTCACGTATAATTCGTGTATCCGTGAAGATGAATTGTCTCCTAGGACATGTAATTCTCACTTCCACGACAAAAAGAGTCTGATGAATCATGATTTGTCTAGACCAAAGTTGCAGTCTCTGAATGATTTATGGTTCATTTATAGATATCGAATAACTTTGACTTTCAATACAAATGATGACCCTAACATATAATATAATGTTATGCTTGTGTACAAATTACAATCATAAGGAAAGAGCGCAATACCAGAATGAAACTGTAGGAGTACGAGTAGCACCATAAGGAGAAAAAGGCTCGTGCAATGAGAAGTCTCTTTTGAGGGGGACAATGGCTTGGTATTGATACCCATTCTTGCACTTAAAATTATGATTGAAGTGATTTATTCTCTCAATACTTGGCCTATCTCTTTGGGGATATATATAGGGAGGCCAAAGTGGAAAACATTAATGGATAACGTATGGTAATTATTAGGTGCACCCTTTTGAATGTAAATACATCCACCTTCAGTCCTCGACTGTCCATTGATCAATTTATTTATGATTTTCCTTTTCTCTAAACATTAAATGAATATAATTTGCCTTGTCCATGGAGGATACCCAGGTCGTGTACTAGTGAAGTCCGTAGTGAGTATTTATGGTTTTTTCATATCAATTTTTTTTGATTGTGTGATCAGAGATTTTACAGTTCGTCAGACATTAACAAATAAATATATAATTTTTTTTGTTATAATGACGAGGAAATAGTATTTAGGTCTATGTATTTCCGTTTGCTTTAATTGTTGATTAGTCTTTATATGAGTGCTTCTCCATTATGAGGCACGCAATGCTTGACCCTTTTCAGTCTTGACTTGTTTCCTCAATTTTGTTCCCCACCATTTCTATAAATGGTAATGCCTTAGACCGGGCCGGGCGGGCCATGCTGAACTACGGGCCACACTGGAACATTTGATGTAATGTCGCAAGCCAGTTCTAGGCTTCTCGGGCCGGGTCTCGTCTTTAGAATCGGGTAAATGGCCCTGATCGATTATTGTAACCATGATTATAACCACGAGTTATGAGTCCAATGGGACAAGTCGAATCAACGAGTTTACAGGCCTTGTTATAATGGAAGCATCTTGGTCGTTGTTGGAAATCCATAAAGACACGGGATCGACATCAAGTGTACAAGATCATCTTTGAGAAAATATCCATTATAACTCGAAATTTACCAAATGGGAATTAATGAAGATTTCATGAGTAGCAATAAATCGCATACCCCTCTCTTCAAATAAATCATGGCATGCATATGCATTACAAAATGTAAGGCCATTGATGATTAAAGTTAATCTCTATATGTCGAGGCCATCCAACTTCAGGGCCTGTATATAACACGTTCGCTCGTACTAAAATCCAGGAAGAACAATCCGTCGTTAGACAACATGATGAACATACTTCAGGAAATCGAGAGGGAATTGAAAGACATAAGCAAGCAGATTCTCGTACTCAATAAGCGGATAAAACATAAAAAGAAGCTCATCAAAGATCCTGACACAGAAGACATTGATTCATTGCTTTCATCTACTGAAGAACTTGAGAAAGAAATGAATGCTTTGAGTACGAGGCGAACAATATTGCTTGATGAACAGAAGAGACTCAAATTCCAGATCGATGAGTTCAACGCCTCTTCTTCTTCAAAAGGGTCCAAGAAGTAAATCATAGACTACTGATTAGCAACCGAATAAAAGATGCAGAAGAACGTTATTGTCCAGAGCTATCTGCTTGTTTCAATTCTTTCATATTTAGATTTTTCTTGTATGATTCATAAGAAAATCAATGGCCGATCAGGATATATGTAATGTATACACAGATCAATTAGCTTTGTTGTTATGTTGTGTTTTCTAAAGTCAATAATATCTAGTTTATTGCACAACAGAATGAACTTTTAGCGATTCTCAATCTCGTTCTATGAATAATTACGTCAAGGTGGCCCCACCGACAACAGTAAACAATCCACCACAATACTTTGTAATAAGGAATTCAACACCTATTCAACGCATCACAGGAAAAAAGTGCTTTCAATAGAAACAAGACATGTTAGTTTCTAACGGTAATTGAAATTAGCAAGCAAGAATGCATAATGAGAGTTAATAAAGCAAGATCACGCAATGATTTTCTATGCACACGCATGGTCTTGCAATATTAACTTGCAAGGCAATACAACATTGATAGCAATGCACGAGAAATAATCCCAGTGATGGTAATCCATTGAATCAACCTTACGTTAAACATCAAATAAGACGTACAAGTTTATCAAGAACCTCATAGACAAATTAACAAGCAAGAAATGAATCACACAGGGGAACCCAAGAATAAAAAACACAAGGATGAACTTGCTAGACGACTCGAGCAAATTAAAACAGAGCTCAACAACAAAACAAAGCAAATTACGTGTCAAGATGTGGCCATCGAAGCATGTTGGAAGAGAATATCGAAAAATTTCGAACCAAAAGGAATTCACCGGATGTCTGAACTTCAAGAAGAATTACAGAAGCTGAAAAACCAGAAAACAGCTCTACTTCAAGAGAAGGTAAAGCTCGAGGCCACTGGAAGATCAGCGCTCCCCTCCACGAGCACCTAGAAAACATTCGAAGTTCACCAATTAGAATCAATAGATTGACTAGTCTATCAATAATCACAAACTCGTAAGGATTGCTAATTTCCAGCGACTTGTTTTGCTTTTCTTTTTACTGTATATGTAAATTGTCAGTTGAGTCAAACACATAAAGTTCCTACATTGTGCAACAGTTACTCCTTCAGTTCTAGGAATTCCAAAATATGATTTCAGCAAGCGAAGCTATAAATACGAACTTTCTAATATTACGAAGCGTCATCAGCCTCAATGTTGAAGGAAACAAATCAACAACGACACTATCTGCAACAAACATCCATTAACCATATATGCATAGATCAGGAGGTTTAGTTTGATTCCTAGGATAAGAGAAATGGAAACAACAGGAAGATAAACATGAGCACGCATTGCTGATAATCAAAATAAATCATGTCATATTGAACTTATATCTTTGCCGCAGGGTCGATTATGATGACAGAATGATATGCAAATCGAGGTTAACGGGGAATACCACTAGTTTTAATTAATATACAACAATCTATGCAAATATTTCACACTTGAAAAATCAAAGTCATTAAAAACTAGGCTCACCGATGCCTATACAAATCTTGCTTTGCTAGATATGCACCAAGGAATTCCAAACGTTAAAGAGAAGCGCAGACTAGACAAGATGGACACATCAGCTACTGCTAGACAACTTGAGCTAGTTTGTAATAAGATCAGAAACACAGAATACGAAATAGAAATCAGAGAGCGGGAGATCGAATCATTCAGAAGGGAAATCAAGAGTGACCATCTCTATATCTAATGAATCAGATACGCCTAGAACAAGAAGAACTAGATGAGCTCAGACTCTGGCATCGTCACTACCTCCAACAAAAAGAGAAGCTCGAGAATCTTCTCAAAAGCGACCGCCCATCATCATCCCAGTCTAGAAAATAGAGAAACCTCGTGATTCTAGGTGAGGACACTCTATCATTCAACTGAGTAAGCTATGTAAAGTCATGACCAATATTCTCTAGTTAGATCTATATAGTGTTTGTACAGAAATTAAGCTGCCAAGTACTGGAAAGCAAACTCAATCAAGGATGAATGGAAACATATCTGCTAATAATCTGAAAGGAGATTTACCTGCAAAAGTTAAATTGCGTGCTGGATCATGCATTCGCTAGTTACCTGATGCAGATATAAAAATATCAGTCATGGTAAGAGAAACATTTGCGCCAAAATCCACTTGGTATATAGCATCACAAAACATAATGAAAAATATTAATCGAAGCAATGCAACCTGAAATGGCCCAAAACAAACTTGGCAAAGCAAAATAAACTTCCTTCAATAGAGGAAAGTTCCTAGACATCTGGAGCCGAGCTTGTATAGGAAAATGGGGAAAGGGTTGTCGATGTATGTAGCCTATTTCTCAATATCAGGCAAAGCTGCCACTTTACATATCGGACACGAGTTCTTTATCGACAGCCATTTCTTGATGCAATCTGTATGATAATCATGGTTGCAAGTCTTTATAGCCGCAAGGAGGTCCATGCTCTCGTAATCTTCCTGCAATAGGATATGAATCAATGAGCAAATTAAGAGAAGGGGCTCAATCTTTCCCTTCGTGCAAAGAAGAAAACAATCCACCAAAATAGTGCAGGATCGGAAATAGAAGTCTCAAATGATGTACAAAATGATACTCTCAGGTCGCATCATCCAAGAGTTAAAATTCGCTGGTTGATGTACCTAAACATGATACTGACAGCATCCTGACCTTAATTGAGCAGTTATATAATGGAGAAGAAAAATTTTGACGGACTAAACAGATGAGCAACTTATTGCAGTGTTTATTGTGGATCATCATTACACGAAAGTCCTAGATAAGCACGACATCTCCTACAGACAGTCCATTTTGTACAATAAAGAGTGTTTGTCCTAGTCAATAGCAACAGCTGTAGGTATCGGAAAGGCATTCATAAAGTTTGTAGTGACAAAAACATCAATGCCGAGAGCATTAACTTCCTATTCAGTTTGACAAATTCTACATCACAAGCTTGCTCAAAACAAAGAAATCTAAGCAGATTACCAAACAAGCAAGCAAATCTTTACACAAGCCCAACTTTCTATTGGAAGGGTAAGTGGCATTGCTTAGCATTAACTTATAATCAAAGTTGACATCTAAAAGGAACCCTGCTTCAACTTTTCATTCATCCTTCTACATTAACCAAACATTCACTTCCCAAGGACGCCTTCGTCTCAATGGCGTTCGCACAATGAACATCTATTTGGAGACATAGAGGTCAAGTAAACTTACCAGACAGATCAGGCATCTTTCCTCCTCTGGTTCTGATGGATAGTATATCATATCGATCAAACACTTGGGAAATAAATCAGCGCGCACACCGGTGTTGACACTCCCAATTCTTTCTCCTAAAGCAAGCAGTTGCTGTCGAAAGAAAAAATGTCCTCTTTTGAGTAATCACATACTAACCAGTAGAAATGTTAGAAACGCCTAATATGGTAGGTGGGTTAACTTCTCAATGAACCCTGTTGGGTGCATGCATTGTTTCCTGAAGAAGCTAGTTGGTTTACCACCGCCCATGCAGTTTGAATGGTC
>JAOVYX010019086.1:0-19060 GCA_035668315.1 Drosera spatulata
TGGATGGTTGGGATGCAAGGACAGCCAGGGATAGCACATCTGAGGACAGCCAGTGATCCGTGTAGAAATATGAGTTTTATTCCTAAAATTAATTGGCAATAGGAGAAGAAACCCATGATACTCTGAAACCATGTAAAAGCATGAGGTTCACTCCTAAAATCAATTGATTATAGAAAGAGAAGCCTATAATTTATTTATATTATTGCAGTCTTTATCTAAATTTCGATGTGGATTTAGTGTCTTTAACAATCCGAATTCAAGTTCTGGAGTATGTCACTTTGAAATTACCATTACTACCCGTCTTGTTAAAAGTTTACTGTCCTTGATTGAATTTGATCTGATAAAGGAGCATTTCGTTCTGCATGGCGGAAATTACTTGGGCGAAAGGATTGTTTCAAGCATCATCAGGCAAGGGTTACTTGGTTTAGAATGAAAATGATTAACGAGACAATGTCAAGTTTTATTTGTCATCGATTGTCTAAGTACATAGATTACCGAGAAAAAAGGACTTACAGGCTATATGCATAGTGACATAATTACATAGCATTAACGATACAAGGTCGTCTAAACGATAAGTAGGATTCAAAATGGCAAATCCAAAGTTTTGAAATGAACTTTTCATATAATACTCGTGACATTTCTATAGCTCAGGTTAATCCAGCATCTCAACATTAATTTCTACGCTCAGGCCAATCTAGCAAAGTGACATGTTAAGCTTACAATAAGAATAAGCCTCCAGTTGTTAATACAGAAGGGAAAAGGCAAAAAAAACAGGAAGAGGGCATAATGAACAGCATAAATCAGATGCAAACACCTAGACCAAAGAAGATCCCATGATCATCAACAGCTCTATTCCTCGTCCTCGTCCTCTTCCCCATCATCGAATACGATTGTCCTCGTATTCTGAAGAACATGATCAAGATCAGGGCTCATGATAGTATCAGCCGAATGGCCATCACCAAAGGACCTGACGTGATCCTTTAAAGACCTCTTGTGCCTGAAATCGGACCCGCAGATACAGAACCACACCTTGCCACAGTTCTTCTCGTGCGTCCTCCAATCACCTCGGACCGCGAAGGGCTTCCCACACTTCCTGCATTCGAACTGCTTAGGCCCGTGTTTCCGCTTGTAATGTGTCTGAAGTGTCCTGAAGTCCTTGAGGGGCCTTGATCTCGGATGAACTATGTTGTTTCGGCAACCTTCTGCGCAACAGTAGCATGGAAGCCTAAGGATGGAGATCAATGGCTTTGATCCTCTCAGCGACTCCGGCCCTTTCCTGTACTGTGATCCATGCCCCCACATATGCATCTGTGCAGCCAAATTAATACAAGAAACAAATCTTTTAGTATCCGAACTTTATGAATCTATTTATAAGCGAGATTGAACATATTGTCCAAGTGTTGGAGCATGAACCTTCAAAATTTAGTATCCAAATTTTATGCATCTGGGATATATATTCATGATAGTGGTCTTGGCTTAAACTTATTTGTCTTAAAAGCTAGAGTATGCTACGCGTCCAAAGCATATAGCATGGACTTTAATCTGTGCATACATGAAAATCTAAATGTCAAAATGTATTTAGGATGTAAGGTACATGAATGAACCTGCATGTTGTTGTGGCGATTGAAAGCCTTGTTGCAAACAGGGCAAGAGAACTGAGTTGGGCCAACCAGAATTTGTGCAGGAGACGGAATCCAGTATTCCCCTTCAACAGGAGTACTACTTCTTGCATCAGCTCCACTAGACTCCAGACCGACGCCATTGTCGCCGCCAGCGAGGGCTATACTGACAATGCCATCATCCGTAACATTAGAAGAACAAGAAGCTTGATCAAGAAACCCATGTATGGAAATCTTTTGCCCAGGAGGAGCAAGTGAGAGTGAGATGAACTTTTCATCTTCATGTTCATAGTTGTTTTCTTGCTCTATGCTTTCACTGGAACACATGTTTGTTGTATGTGAGGATTGCATGGTGTACTTGGTTATCATGATCAATCAATCAAATATATGAAACATACAAGTCAAATCAATCAAGAGTTATATGGGTGTTTTTGGTCGGGTTAGGGGACAAGAAAGAGCAAATGAGAGGCAAGTGTAAGGTGAAGTAAATGAAGATATATGGATTTCTTTGTGTGTGTTCTTTTTGTATGCTGTACGAGAAGTTTGCAGTTTCTATCAAAGGACAGAGTGACTGTTTAAAACAGCAAGATGGAGTTGTGAGATGTGGTGTTGTCATCAGGACATGAAAAAATGAACCTTGGGATTATATGTTGGACAATGGCTCATTTTTGTTGTGCCTTGTAAGTTGTGAGATCACTGAGTTTTCGTATAGCTAACCTCGCTCATTCAGAAAACGGTGAAGAGGGTACGAAGAGACGGATAAGATTAAAAGGAAAACGAATCATCTATGATGGTAACTTAACTAAAAGCTTCAGCAGAGTGAGTTTCTCAAACAATGATAAGATGTGGAGTATCTCACAGCCCATAAATAGTCAATGTCGTACGCTAATTACAATCTTACAATCGTAGAGACTAAATTTAGTTCTCAAGGGTCATTATCAGAGAAACGATTATTTGAGTTGCTGCAATGTTTGAAAAGGAGGAGAAATACGTAATCTTATCCTTGTTATGTTTAAAATAAAAAGAATTGTTTATTAATGCATTCTTGAGGTGTCGAGTTATTTGCCGCATGGTCAGCCGGAAGACGTTACATAATCAAACCTTCTTTACGGTCGACACAGTTTGCCTATTCATCGTGATGCTAACGCAAACTAATTGCAGACATTAATTGCAACTTCAACCTATTTTCATATTCCCTCCATTCTATATTTATTAAAACATTTTGATCTGAAACGAGAACTTATGTTAGTGTTGAATTTATGTAGATTTTGATAAAAAACGAATATTTTTTTAATTTTATTTTCATGATAGTAGGATTTACTGTAATATTTGTAAGAGAAAATAATGTGTACTGTAGTAGATAGATTGATTTGATTTTTTTAATATTAAAAGATTATCAGGAAAAAAATATTATAATTTTTTTAGACCAATCAAATAAAAAACCATTGAAATTAATATGAGATCCAAGAAGTATAACTCAGACACCTTCTTGTGTCTGATACCATAGTTTACAAATAAGGATATGTGATGCAGAAAGCGAAGGAGACAGTGTACCAGCAAAGGTCGCAGTAGATGTTGCATTGGGTGGTTCACACCCTTT
The DNA here is from genome assembly GCA_035668315.1 of Drosera spatulata. Classification (NCBI taxonomy): domain Eukaryota; kingdom Viridiplantae; phylum Streptophyta; class Magnoliopsida; order Caryophyllales; family Droseraceae; genus Drosera; species Drosera spatulata. The sequence goes on from JAOVYX010019086.1 coordinate 3,220, forward strand.
TGTTCAGGCTTTTTCAGCTCATTTACAAATAGTTGCAGTGAAGTGATACTAGTTTTTATCAATTTGTACTATTACTATAGGTATTGGTATCTTCTCAGGCATCACCCATGCAGCAACTGTCTCTCTGCCCCAGCTAGCTGAAAAGGATGTGTGCGGACTTGGATAGCTCCTTCATTGTTCAATTCCAAGATCCCAATTCGACTTTCCGTTGGATGTTATCACCCACATCCGCGCTCCGGGGAGATAAGACGTAGGTTTATAATTATGAGTACCGAGTCAATTGTCAAGACGTGTTTTACATCAATGTACAATGATGATGAGCCCAAAGCGATTAGCATCTACGGTATATCTCAAAGAAAATAAACAAGATAAACCTCACAGTCCCGAAGTCCGATAGTTGATAACTACTGACCTAATTTTGGGTTTGGTACATGTGATGGTTATTGCCGAAAGGTTCATTACATACTCATCGATTAGGTTCATGCATGCATGAATATGACCAGTGAAAAGAGCAGTAGTGTACCATTCAACATACAATTCCAAAAGGTTTTTAAGTTCAAAGGGACAAAACCTTTTTAGCATTGGGCATACTCCGTAACCAAAATTATCAATAACATTACACAAAAAGTGTTTTAAAAAATGATGGCTCTATCATTGGTGACACGAGTCTGAAACTCACCTCAGCATATGCATGTGAGAGTTGCATCTATTCTGGAAACAAAGGAACAATTCCTCATGTTTTTGTGGCTCGCATTGAACTTACAGCTTGAAGGATCAGAGTCTAATAATGCAGATCGAATTTGAATCCATGCTGAATCAGTCAAAAGGCTTGTTCTCGACGATTGTTCCGGATGATCTCTGTTTATTCAATATCAGAAAGATAAGATACACAGGACCCTTCTAGTGAGAAAATGAAATGCTTCAAGGATAAATGACCAATATGAAATAAAGAGGATCACACAGATTAAGAAGGAAGAACTCACGTCGAAGACCTGTGATGATGGAAAGTCGATGAATATCCAGATGAATGTTTCAGAGCTTGGTTAAGATTTCTGCACCGGTCCTCGTGATTAAAACGGTATGCTCGAACTGCGCTGCAGGGGAGCCATCAGTCGTCACCGCTGTCCAGTTATCATCCCATATATCACATTCTATGCTTCCCATTGTAAGAATAGGCTCTGGCAAACAAAAGAAGGAAAACAATTACATATTTTCCGTACTTCAAATTTTCTGACACAAACATGATAGCAGATCATTCCTGTTTGACAGAAATCATAAGTGGCATTGATCAGCAGAATGCTAAATAAACTGGGTGATTTACAAGAGACAAAAAGCATTGCAGCTGATGAAGGAATATATTTTGGTTCATAAACATCTAGATAATATAGCAGCTGCATCACTGCAGGGTCAACTTAAACAATTAACCAGAATTATTCATGATAAAGCCTGAGCCGATTAAGGCAAATATAAGATCCTACTGAGTACTGACCCTAGCGGCTTTGCAGTGTAAGTTGCATAAATAAAAAATTTGCATGTGAGCTAGCCCATATGATTGGAATGCACTACAGATATGCATCAGCTATGGAGTCTCCAGCCTATAAAAATGCATTGAACACTAATTAGTAATGAGGTATTCCCATTGAGAACTCCCTGCTAAAAAGATTTTTCCAGCATAAGCATGGCTTAGGGGGATGCTCTAAGTTGTACATCTGCGGAGCAAGTGATCAGCATAGTTGGTTCCTTGCCACATACACCAACCATGATACAAAACGTTAGGATTTCACACAGCACCCCCTAAAGCAATAACATGATCTTAGATATGAATAGAGTCGGAATACGAACATAATCTACATAGTACCTTGGGTAAGCTCAAGTAAAAGCCAGCCTATTCTTAACAAAATTTTGGTCAAAATCAAAGAAGAAACTAGAGTCGTTTTCGTACCTATGGTAAATGTTAGGCCTTCAACCATTCGACCACGAGCATCATTTCCTCCTGTCAACAAGTTTGTTTAATCAAGACTTCTGAAGCAGCAACAAAAAAACACCTTATAAATTTGCTAATTACCATGGATGGTCAACTCTAGAGAACTATTGAGAAGGTCAGAGACACTCTCAACAATCTTACGTACTGTGATGATAGATGATTGGTTCGGAGTGAAAAATTGTGCCCACGCCATGTCCAACAAAGCGCTCCACAACTCCAAAGTTATACATTTCCGCAAGCTCACTGGATTAGTCAAATATTGCATTAGAGACAACTATGACAGCAATTTACAATACTCTGTATAGAGAAAGAACGATATCAACCTAATCACAAAGTTCTGATTGCAATGTACACAAATGATAGCAGCAGTTACAAGTGTACTGAACTTCCAGTTTCATAAGGTTACTTCACTCTGGCTATCAGGACTAAAAGTTTAAAAAGAACCTCAGACTTGGCAAAATGAAGTGCTAGGTCGACAGATGAGCTGAATTTGAATGAAAATTTTTAACTTGATGGTCAGCCTCAGAGTTCAACAATTTACATTGAGATGTAAAAAATACAAAAGTCAGATTTCCCTTTTCTATGTTGATTCATGTAATCTTTTAGGAATCGGTCTGTCAGGGAAGTATTGAACGGAAATTCATGACGAGCAGAATAAGCAGAAACATAAGACTACTTATAATTCTGTGATGCGCCTCCTGACAAACATGTCCAAATCTTTCTTCTTCCTCGATGTTCCATGTGCATTGCAAGGAGCATCACAAAACATTACCAGGCATCACAATCTATACCTGATTCTCTTTCCTATTTTCTGGAAGCTTCCACCATCTTTGCACACGTTAATTCCCTTCTGCATGCATTCTTCAGCAACCTGAACAATGAAGTGATGCGGACAAAAACTTGCTTTGTAAATTGTAAAATTAAACCCTTTGGTAACGCTGGTTCAAACTGCTTCAGACAGTAAAGGTCCTGATCGTATGATATATTTCCATGAATGCCAATCAGAGTCCTTGATTCTAGCTCCACAAAACCCGAATAGAAATTCGACTTTCACTACCTTGCTCTCACGATTTAAGGTTTCTTGTCGCTGACAGAGTGTTTATAATAAGCCATACAAAGGAAGTATTGATACTACAGAAACATACAGTTTTTTCAACTAGAGAGTAGACTAACAGAAGTGAAAGGATGCACCTTCACAAGACGTTTCACACGGTTGTCGACATCGCCACAAAGAAACGTCTTTGATGTGTCTCCATGATAACCCTACCAGTCAAAAGAGGCCGAGTCAAAAGTGGAAAGTCCCCCAATGATTTGAGAGCATAAGAAAAGCTCTTGTAGATATAAACATTGGTTAAATGAAAACATTCCTTCAAGTATGATATTGAAAGTAGTTCCAGAGAATGGATTTCTGTAAATGATCCATAACAAGTGAACTGAGGAATGTCAACCAAATGCTAATACACTATGTTCAAACAAATAGAAAACCAAGCCTTTAATTTAAGAATTCAAAAGATGAGAAAACAGATCAGGAGCATACATTTAAGTAGACTGTTACATCAATGTTTATTATGTCACCGTCCTGCATTGAATAAAACCATTAGATCGAGAAGAAAGAATACATAGTTTGCCCAGAAGAGAATGTTAACAAGAACCTCAAGCGGGCGAGAATCAGGTATCCCATGGCACATGCACTCATTTACTGATGTGCACACACTTTTTGGGAAGCCACCATATCCAAGTGGAGAGGGGTAAGCCCCGGCATCAATTATCATCTTGTGAACTGCTCGATCAATTTCATCTGTTGTTACTGATGGCTGTTGAATTCAAGAGAAAGAAGAAACAACAGAAGCAAAATGACAACAATATCAACATCACATAAAAACTTGCTTCCGAAAACATGATTAACAAATTGTAAACAAGGCTTCCAGTTTACAGACCTGGAGAACTAACGAAGAAAAAATATTGTTCCGTTTTCAGGGTAAAACAGAAGAATATATTTCCTCTCCTGATGTTCTGTCCAATCCTAATATTGTAATTTACTCACCCTAACCAGAGTTCCTGCATACTCCAAAACACGGGCGGCGAGTCGACATGCAGCCCTCATACGTTCAATGCCATCAGAATCATGAATCTGAAACTGCCTCGACAGTTCCGGCAATTCACTGGAACCGACATAAGGAGGCCTTGGAATCTTAGCAGGTACAGGAAGAGGTGGTGATACTTTCCCTGGCCTTAATGGAGCCGGTGGCGGTGGCCTAGGGTTTGCAAGTTTAAACTCACGTTGCCTGCATACAATATAATCAACCCTCATGAAGACACTGTGAGAAGTTATTAAACAAAATTCACCTTGCAGATTCATTACATTTTTAAAGGCAGTTGCTATAGTTTCTTAAGGAAACCATTAGATTAGCACTGACTTTGAAATTCATGGGAGAACATCCTATGAGAATCGATGATAGTTTGTTGAAACATCCAATGTTTCATCGATGACAGAGAGAAAACATTCAATCTCCATAAGAAATGGCTATTGTTTCAAGAAACTACCAACTGTTCTGGCTTTTAGCATGAACTCCGAAGGTAGTCATAGAGCATTCCGAATCCACATTTCACCTTGCATTCGGTGTGGTCCGGTAACTTCTATTTGCTAGAGTAACCATCTAGATAAGGTGCTTGAGCTAGTCATAGAGCATTCCGAATCCACATTCAATTGTTTTACTCTTAAAGCATTGTGTCAGTCATGGAGCATTTCACTTCATCTTCAAGAGCAAAATATTGTAATCATCCAATATCCACACGAGTGTAAACCGGTGTGTACTACCCGAATCGATGTATGTTCTCGAAACCTGTCACTTACCTCACTCGATACTAAGCAAACACATCTAAACTTATATATCACCTTCTCACATATATTTATAACCCTAACAAAACGAAATTAAAAGCAATGGATACTTGATCCGTATGCAATGTTCACCTCTGGATACGCACGGCCTCCTCATGCGCCTTAAATTCCCTCGCATACACAACGAATCTTCTCGAATTCCTCGCAAATTCGCCCCCTGAAAACCACGAAATCAACCAAAATGACCACAACCACGAATTCATCACGCACAACACTTCACCAAAGAAGAAGAACTCGAATTCAATGGAAAAAAACGTACCAGGGAGAGAGAGCAGCGGCTGAGAAGCGAGACAATGGCGCGAGAGCTGGAAATTACACGGAGCAGACGCCATTGTTGGTGGTCGACTGAGGCTCTCTGCTGTGCTGCGGTGTTCCCGGTGTCTTTCTCAGTGGCGATAGCGTGGATAGAAGATAAGAGTATTTGAAAAGTCGAGGATGTGGAGACGGTTTTGGGCTGGGCTGAAGTTTGGTTTGGGATGATAAGGGTTGCTTTGGTAGAAGCCTTTGGGTCAAGAAGTGACCTGACCCAGACTACGATTTTTCTTAGACCGTCCGCACCCATTTTTTTAACTCTATTCTTATTATATTATATTATAGTATCATTTATTTTTTTATAGAGATTCAGTTTTCAATTCAGTCATTCTATAGATTTTCTATATTGATTCTCTAAAATAATATTTTATATTTTTATATAATAATTTTGATATTTATTTTCATCTTCTAAATTCTAGTATTAATTTTTTATATACTTTTTGTGAAGAACAATCATTTAAATAAAATTTATAGTTATTTTTAAAATAAATTATGACTATTTTATTTTTATTTTTTCGAATATTATAAATTTTTGAGTATTAAGATTCATTTCAAATAGTAATTATCTTTTAATAGCTATTAAAAATATTAAATAGTAGTTAAAATAATATAGGGAATGATAATTTAGTTTACTAAAAGTGGGGAATGGAGTGAAGGATAGGGAGTGATACAGGGATAAGGATAAGGATAGAGAATCTGTTGGATGAATCATATTTTGTCAAAATCCCTATATTTGGGGATAGAGAGTAAGGTAAGAAGACTGTTGGGAATGCTCTTACACTAGAATATATATGACAAGAGTCAAGAAAAATTAGCTCAGTTAATAAACAATATTTCACTCGAATTATGAAACAAGGGATTCAATATTTTTATAGATAATCAATAAACAATCTCTCTGTTATAATATATGAAAATAACCAATAAAAATATATATATCTCATCTTTCCCCACACTTATAATTAACAAGATTTTATGTGTACCTTTCTTACTTTCCTTTAGGGAGATTGTCATTGGAGAGAGATTGTTTATTTCTATATCGAGATAGACGTAGTATAAGAAAACGGATTCATTGACTAGTTTTGAGTGCCAAAGAGAAATAGAGGTCAACTTTTAGTATAGGAATTCCAAACCACAAGGTTAATATTTATATTAAAATACACAACCCAAAGAAAAGACACATAAAAAAGAAAAGACATATTCTAAATTTAATAGACACACCATATAAGACAAGACACAAAGCAGAAAAATAAACAAAATACACAACTGGTCGACCACGCTTTAATATCAAATGATGCTGGATAGGATTACGAACATGCAAGATTATGGTGAAAGACAAGATCGATAAATAGAGATCAATATTTCTTTTCTCAAACCGAGAAATTGTAAATAAACTTTATACATATATAAGTGATATGAGGGTTGTCCCAACATGAGTTTAGATGAGAAAATTATCAATAAGTTATTTTTTTAAAATTAATTTATCAATAAGTTATACAAAAGATTTTTTTTATCAAACAGTCACCATCATAATTTATGTTATAATTTAACACCTTTTGCTTTAGAAAACATAATATTTTATCAATCAATTACACTAATAAAAAAAATACTATAATACCCTAATCTGAGTCTTGGACAACCCTTATCGCCATCCGTTGTCATCGTCACCGACATTACTCCCAATAGTGCATTCATAATTGACCACAAATCCTAACTATTGGACAACTCTCTCCGTCATTGTGTCATCGTCCCCACCAATAGTGTTCCCGACAGTGCATCCGAACATAATGCATCTCAAAACTGACATCTAAAAAACAGTGTGTACGACAGTGTACCTATTTATCACCCTCTATCTCCCATTCAACTTCAAAGACAATGCGTCCAAAAATCGCAAACCTCTCGAGCCTCTTTCCATCGCATTGATTACGAATCAATTACGAATCAAAACAGACCAAAACCAGAACGGTGCACTCATTGATTACCCCTCTATATCTCATTCATCTTCGAAGACAGTGTATCCCAAAATCGCAAACCTTTAAGATCTGATTCATCAATGCGAGAAGTGAGTTCGTCGTCTTCATCCGTCCACCCTGTGAAATCTTCATTTCTCTCTCAATCGCATACAACCAACGTGCAAACCCGCCAATCAATCCCCAAATCAAACACGAATCAAAACAAACGAAAACCAAAACACGATCAAATCAAGGCTTGAGATAATAGTGTGTCGGATCATGACAATGGTTTTGAATCTCAGTCGTCGACGTACATCATGCACTTAACGGTGTGATCCCTTTTACTTCATCTTTGTCGGGTCGTCATTAGGGTTTTTTACTTGTGCAAGGCATTGATGGTGGTGGTGGAGATTAAAATTTTAATTATAAAATTAATTAAGAATGATTTATTAGGGAAGAATCAAATCAAATTTTTTGGGGTGATTAAAAAGGAATGTTTTGATGATTGTTTGTTTTTTAAAAAAGAAAAAAAAACAACCAAATGGTAATTACAAAATTCTGGGTGACTTTTAATAAATAAATATCAAAAAAATGATCTATTGGTAATTTTCACGACTTTAAATACACCTTCAAAACCCTAGTTCCTTAATAAATAAAATTAAAACATACTTTTCCTAATTATCTTTCAAAAATTTAAATATAAAATTATTGTTTATGTATTTTCTTTTTATTTATTTTTTTTGATAATTTGTTAATGTAGTTTTAGAGTTAGTGATTATATTAATAAAATGTCTTTAAATTGTCCTAAACTCTCTTCGAACGACCCTTGGAAAATAATGCAAGATGAAGCATGAAAGTACAGCGGGACTTAATGGTAAAAATAATGGCACATAATTCTTAGATGAACATAAAAGTAGTTTGTGCTAAGAAAAAATCAAGTGGATGATACACTCAACTCATTATTTCATCCCAGTCAAGTAGATGTTCCACTCATCAATCTTATTCACAAAAATAATAAAAGATGCTTTATTATATTTCAGTATAAAAAGAGCAATACTTCTTCTTCAATGTACGATATTATGAAATTTTATCAGAGTGATTCAGTGGATTAGCACTATATATGTGTGCATCAATAAAAGTGATTTTCCTAATTTACGTGATATATTGTGTTCATTTGATTTTTTTTATAACACGTTATCAACACGAGTTTGCTCAATCCTAATTCATCCCAGATCTCATTTATTTATCTTAAAGATAATTCGGGTGAAATTCTTTAGTTTGATATATTACATAAAAAAATCTGTTACTGTTCAGAGTCACTGTTCACGCAGTCGCACAGCACTGCTCATAGTTAGGCAGTAATGTTCATGCGCACTGTTTACAGTCTAAAAACACTGTTCACGTACTAAAAAAATATCTGAAATTTAGTTATTTTATCACCATATATAGTTTTCTTAAATTCAATTTTATGATGTGACAATTAATCCAATAGAAAAAAGTTAGATTCTTCATTAACTTGATAAATCTTCTATAAAATATTGTTTAGTTGAAGATATCATGTCACACAAGCGATAGCTTTGTACCATCTTCATTGACAATAAACTTCTTTAAGTTGTTATCATCATTTATACATTAAACACATAATAAATGTTCATTAAAAAACTTAATAAATTTGATACACACACTTTGAATCCTCAAAGTGTGATCTATCCCTTTATTTTATATTTTGATTTTCATGATTTTATATTATGCTATAGTTGATGAAAACTATATAATTTATTAACTTGATCAAATCAAACGAATCAAATATGAGAAAATCAAATTAGCATGAATATACTATGTCATGAAACATTGTGTAATAATATCATCCATTGAAGAATGCATGTAACAATTGTCCAATAGACAATACATCACTATAAACCATCCTCGAGCGGAGGAAGTATAAAGAAGCATAAAAATGAAAGGAAAGTTATTGTTATTTTCATCAATAAAATTAAACCCTAGAAAAGTTATGCATGTCACTTTATTATTTATGACACTAAAAATAGTTATGAACCTAAAGTTCATCTATGACGATAACATAAACTTTTTATGACACTTTATTATTTCGCATTCTTCTTATAGTTATACTATCTCAAAGGCAAAACGTATTGAACCTGAAGTTCATCGAAAATAGTCTATTTGGATTTAATATTAATATTATTCTAATGTTATAAACCGGATAATGATATATATATATATATATAGTTGGACATAATTTTTGTTTTTACTGGACACCCTTCATCCACTAAAATATGTATGTGATGCGTGCACTCAGTATAAATACGTGAAATAATTGCCTGAAGTCAATACGTGCACTAAGTATAATCTACTTAGGATGAAATTCACTATATTTTATATCGAGTTCTAGAGAACATATATGGATTTATTCATCCTATATATACAAAATGATCATAATGATACCTCATGATTATTATTGATACTTTTAATTTTTTGTACATTTAGCCTGAAGTCGAACATACCCATCTTATAAAATTTGAAATACTAGATTACAAGATCCGAAAGATTTTATAGGTTTAATAATAGTGATACTTTTTCTAAGATCTTGTTTTCTCATGTCATTTGTATTAGACATGAAGCATCAAAGAGGCTTTTCCGGAGTTTGATAACCTTGAGTCGAATGTACCTAAGACTTTTAATAAAAACAAGTCATATACATGTAATGGCTTAGCATATTTGGAAGCCTGAAAATGATTGCTAGCCATATTCATTGGAGGCATAACTCTTTTGAAACATAAAGGGACATGCAATATTCCACGTATTAGTCCAAACTTAGGACTGCCCAAAATTATATCATGAGATCCCCAACTCAACTTATACATGGATATGAATATTGTGTTTTTCTTCTGCGAAGCATTCTGGTTGTGTTATTTAATTCTATACACCACCTTCATAACAATTTGAAATGAACATTGATATAGACTTGGCATCTTCAAATGAATATGGATCCTATTCATCATAAAATATATGGAGTCCTAGAAGAATGACTTCTATACTACTAAATCGTTGATTCATAATTAAGGCACATTTTTTGGCATTATGGGGAGAGAGCTAAAAGCTTATGAGAATGCCGAAAAATTTTACAGAAGGAAAACCAAATATATTATCGTGTTTCATATGTAAGTGTGACCAACTAGAAGTTTGAAAGATGTTAAACTTGCAAAAGGTTATAAGTAAAATGCCTCATGTACATATATCAATCTTAAAGAAGTGACTAACTCCTGTATAGAATAAGCTACACGTTCAGTGGAGATCCCCTTGGGATTGAATGTGTCTTAAGAGTCTAAAAGTGTAAATAACCCACAAGGACTTAGGACATTATTCCGTAGAAAAGGAAGTGATTTAATATTCCAGTAACTAAATGCGTCTCCCGAAGAGGTAAATCCTGAAGTTAGCAACCCAGTGAAAAAATAGCAGCTGCAACTTGCAACAAACCTGAAAATTCGGAATAGACATATCATCAATTGATTAAGGAAAACAATGAGGATTTGGTTAAAGTGGACATAGAAGTTGCAATAAACTATGTCTATACAGAAAAATGAATACTATAGAATTATGAATATTATCGACGATTGTTTGCCTTCTTAGTGACCCGTAGTCACGAAAGTAAATCTAGATTCAGTACTCAAACTATTCATATATGTCAAAAGCATCGAGTTTAAACGAATAGAAGAAAACAAAAGATAAAACTGCACTCGCTTTAAATATTGTCATCAAGGACCTGCAGCCCATGTACCCAAAGAAAATCATCTCGGTAGGATACAAATGGGTGTTTATGATAAAAAAAATGGAAAGACATAAAGTTCGAATATTGTCGTGTCATCCAAGGGGAAGTGCTAAGGAAAAATTAAGTGCATGACAACACTCAACCCTATCCCATCCCACTCAAGAAGATGCTTCACTTATCAATCCCACTAACAAAAATAATGAAAGATGCTCTCAAATGATCCATCATATTTCAGTATAAAAGGGACAATGCTTCTTCTTCAATGTACGATTTTGTGAAATTTTATCAGAATGATTCAGTGCATTAGCATTATATGTGTGTGCTTCAATAAAAACCATTTTTCTAATTTACGTGATATATTGCGTTTATTTGATTCTTTTACGACAATTTAAACAAGTATTCAACGTGGAGGAAGATGTAGTCTCTGTATTTGGTGTAAATTATTTGACATCATCTGTTTCACAAAATATTGTCATATTTATTATTTGAAATATTTTTTCAGGAGCTTGGTTTGAAGAAAAAGACGACGGAGTTTGAAATCTTCGCGGAGACCCATAAAAAATCGGGTATTTCGAGCATTGTGGAGGCAATACTGGAGGAAAAATCACTAGCTAACATTCTCATGGCCGACGAGACGGCTACTCGTTTTCGGAGTACTTGTTAAAACCATTTATTACACTACTTGTTACCTTATAATTATAATAAATTAATTTTTTTTTACTAACTCGTTATTATGAAATTCGCAGGATTCATTTTTGAAGCGATTCGTTCAACATCCAGAGTCGCAGGTCGATTCGTCTATGGATCCGGAGGCCTCCCAGCAGCATCTTGTAGCAGCCGCTTCCCAGACATATATCGATGTCGCAAAGCCACAGAAAGGAAGGGTTTATGGTATTGTGTCGGCTGTCAGTCAGTTCTATCCGAAAAGCCAGCTTTCTGCTATCTTCAGATCACAGTCACAGTCTGCTCGTGGCTCTGGAGTATGAGCATCACTTGTTGCAACACCAGATTCTCACCCAGAAACAGATAATAGAGCATATACAGGTTTAGATTGCCTTCTTGATGAGGCAGATGAGCGTGAACCTCAATTCCACCTGTGAGGCTGAGACTGGCGCTGATATACCTAGATTCCCTCCGGGTCCAGACGATGATTTCTGCCCTCCGGAGCAACGACATCCCGACTTAGCCGGCCATTGACATATGTAGCGTTGTACTAATTACATTTTTATCTTTGTTTTGTATTCTATATGATTTTGGAATGCATTTTTTACGGATTTTATTCGAAATTGTAATCATGAAACATGTATTTTAGTGAGTTTTACAAATTTTCAATTTTTTTTAAAGTTAATATTCTGCAACGGATTCCGTCGTAAAATATAACTAAATTCAAAATAAATTATACCTATTATTGTGACGGATTCCGTTGCAACGTTCATGAAATTTTGCGACAGATGCCGTCGTATAATGTGCATTATTTTCATTTATTTAATTATTATTAAGAAATTACTTAAATAACTATTTGCGATGGATTTCGTCGTAGAAAAAATTAATATTAAAAAATAATATATTGTGATAGAAAAAATCAATCCGTCGTAAATAATTTTGAATTTACGAGAGATCCGTCGTAAAATAATGGTTTTGCGATGCCATTTGTTACGACGGCAAAATCCATCGCAGATTCCGTCGCTATTCACCTCTGCGACGGAATTTCTTCTTTTTCCGATGGAATTATTCTGTCGTAAAATGTTGCATTTTTTTATAGTGTGATAAGGTTTTAATGAGACAATCATATTCTCATAATCAAATATATAATATATATTAGTACAAAGTTCGGATATTGTCGTGTCATCCAAGAAAAAATGCTAAGGAAAAATTAAGTGGATAACAACACTCAACCCACTATCCCATCCCACTCAAGAAGATGCTTCACTCATCAATCCCACTCACAAAAAAAATAAAAGATGCTTTCAAATGATCCATTATATTTTAGTATAAAAGAGACAATGCTTCTTCTTCAATGTACGATTTTGTGAAATTTTATCAGAATGATTCAGTGCATTAGCATTATATGTGTGTGCATCAATAAAAATCATTTTTCTAATTTGGTGTTTATTTGATTTTTTTTATGACAATTTGAACAAATATTCAACGTGGAGGAAGATGTAGTCTCTGTATTTGGTGTTGGAATTCTTGAATTCACGGAATTTATAAGCCTAAAACGCAGCCCAAAAAGCATGAGATGCGTCCAAAATTGTCGGAATCGGCACGACTTAAACCCACAAACGCATCTAGTACATAAGCCACCTTGTTTCGATTTCGGATGCAACCCAGGATGAATGTTTGGGCTTAGCCCCAGCGTGCATGTCAGCCCACGATGCAAGGATTTGATCCAAAAAATGTCCAAGCCCAACATGAAGAAACTAAAGGCCCAACATAAATATATGCAACATAATTATTATTTTGGGCCTAGGTATTTCTTCTTTCTACATAAATGGGCTTCTTTTAAAACCCAATAGCAAATTCCTTCCGTCTCAATTTAATTATAACATTTTCATTTATTATTTTCAATATAAATACAACAATTTTACTATTTTCTTATTTGATAATTAATTTATATTAATATAATCAAACTATCTCATTAACTCTCTCTCTTATTAACCCCACTTATACACAACTAGCTCTAAAAAAAATTAATCAAATTCCATACAAAATTGAACACACATAAAATCTCGTGTCGCGTCAAACCGTTATAATTAAATTAGGATGGAGATAATAATTTATATTGTCATGCATCCTTCTACATCGGCCATCGGGTAGACAACTTTTCCATATCATTCCAACACGTTACAATATTTGACATGCATCAAATATTACACTTTGTATATTAATTTTCATCCGAAATTGGTTTTGAGAATGTAAATATACTACAAATATCTACATATGAAGTAGAGTGCGTACGATTCAAAGTCGTCCCGATCCGATAAACAAAATCCACTTAAGAATGCAATCAAACTTAGGTCAAAACCCAATTTTTCCAACAAAAATAACTAAAAGGCCAAAAATAAAAAAATCAAAATTTTAAGATACGAAAAAATCCAAATAAATCTTGCAGAAGTCTTCCTGTGCATCAAGGTTCATGTCAACGGTTTGTCCGATTGGGAGCCAAACTTTCTACTATTAGTACTTACATGAGATACCTTTGTAAATTTACGGAATGATAATAGATACAGACGATATGTTGTACATATCGAGCTCTCGAACCGAGCCAAACACAGCTTTATAGAAGCTCTCTTGTTTACTTTGACGAGCAAATTTCTTATTCATAAGCAGTAAATTGGAATTGAAACATGTTCTCAAGAAACCTGCCACAATCATTAAGTAATTCGAAACAGAAAGCCATGTGAAAAAGCATGCCCAGAAGTCATACGTGGTGTTTATTCCAGCAGACAAAAAGCGTGATCTTTATTCCATCAGATCGAACATGATATCTTCCCATAAATGGTGTTTCACATGTATACAGTTCTGTCTTGTACTATGTGGTCAACTGACTTTAAAAGCGACATCGTTATTGGATAGTGCTAATCCTCCACCGGTCCCAATTTGTGTTTTTTTATATTATATTTAAAATCATTTATAATTTTTAATATATATATTAAAAATAAAAAATAAATATATATTTGAACTCTACACATCAATATCTACAAAATGAGATCAATATTAAATATAAAAAAAATTCATTATATTATGAATAAATATATATTAATAATACATAAATACATATAAATTTTATCCTATTCAATCGTTCCCTCAAAATATTATCTACCACATGGATTGATGTTCATCACTTCATTCCTCAGTTGAAGACGAACTGCATAACTATCGACTCATCCTCGAGCTGTATTATATGCGTTCTTCCACCATCATCTCAGGATTAAAGGTATAGGATAATGAGGATGTAGAAATAGTTGAACAAAGTGATTCCCGACATAGACAATAGTTATTTCGCGACGGTCCTGGACTTTAATTGGAGGGGACCTCAATGACAAATGAGTAAAACAAGGCGAAACATTTGCATCGAATGTACGCAATATAATATTATATCTTGAAGCAATGACTATCCACAAAGACATATAGTCCATCCAGTGCTCCATACCCACAGAGTCGAAACAATGCAGCGAGTATACCAACCTATCTGTAACACATTATTCTTGATATATTATATCATATTGAGTTTTGTTTAATATTATCTTTTTTCATGAGATCTGTTCGTATTCGAGCTCATTCGTCTTCACAACCGAGTTATGCTGCTATTGTTCTAAATCCACAATGACTGTCACCTCGAATATCGATAATGCGAAAAATATAACGCAAAAAAGCTTGTGATAGTCGATCAGTATAAGGATCAAGGTTGGGTTGAGTCGAGATTTAATGGATCGTCACCTTATTTTCTTCTACGCTTTTCTTTTCTTTGTGAAGTAGCGGATCCCTAGAAAATATTTTTAAGAATGAAGAAATACGTTTTGAACTGAGCTCCAAAACTGACAAGATTGAAATCCGAAAAAGATGAAGAAAATGAAATGATGAATCAAAATAAACTGAACAATGATATATGTGAAGTTGAAAAAATTAACAATATTATAATCTGATGAAGATTGTTATCGAAGATACGAATAAGTATTATTGATAATTATCACATACTAGTTTTAACAATATTATAATCAGATATATTTCAATATTTTTATGAAATATGTTTTTTATATTCAACATTAGTCTTATTTTGTAGATATTAATGTGTAAATTTCAAATATATATTTATTTTTAATGTAACATATATTAAAAATTATAAATGATTTTAAATATTGTATAAAAAAGAATAATTTGAGAAATTAAAAGAAAAAAAGAGGTGGGGT
>JAOVYX010019087.1:0-19059 GCA_035668315.1 Drosera spatulata
ATTTAACTCCATATTTATAGAGTGAAGTGGGTGCTCTTAAATATAAATTTGACGTGCTTACGACGGCATGCACCAATCGTCTGCTCCACCAGCACCTCCACGACGAGATTTAGTGCTATCAGCGATTCTTCCATCATCTGCTTCACCACCAGTGGCTTCTCCTTATAGCTCATCATCCCCATCAGCAGCTGGGACAGATGATGAGTATGTGGATGGATATCGTCTGGGACTTACATTCGACCCCAATGGTGGTCTTTGGTATGTATTCGTTTTTTTTTTTTTTCATTCATAAGTAATATTCATATTTTTTTTAAATTCAATTTATCTCAAATATATGATGCTCGGTTTCTTGTGATTTTTTTAGGTTTTATGATCACTCGTGGTATCCCATGTTATGGAGTCGTTTGAGAGTTGTTATGCTGGCCCCTAGACATGTTGGACCGGCATCCTTAAATGGGCAAGGGATAAGATGTGGGGGTACTTCAGGGTGAGATTTATAATTTCAAAATTTACATCTATTTATTTACTTTTTTATATAGTTCTAATTGTCGCCAGTAACCATAATCGTTTCTTAATTTTGTCTTTGGAGTTGTAGGAGTTGTACCATTGGATAAAAGAGCACACTGATATCGTGATGGCCACGTGGAGGGCAAAGATGATCATTCGGGTTCATGACAGTGTGTACAAATTGAAGCAAGCTATACAAAAGGGGAAAAACGTCCTTTGGTGCGATGACGAGATAGAGGAGGCTCTTAAGGTGTTGTGAAAGTCGAAACAATTTCAAGACCGATCTTGAACTTCACAGGTAGATCTTGTCCTTGCACTTCACTCCTTTTTACATTGAGGACAATGTATAGTTCTAACTTGGGGGAGCGATTAGTTAGTCTAGTTTCTTATTTTCGTTGATCTTACTTTGTTGATTTTTTGAAATTTAAAATTTAAAAAAAAAACGTGTGTTGTTTTGTTAATCTATGGCTTGAGCAAAGTAAAATGACGATTTATGCCTTGAAAGTTGTTGCACTAATGCATGTAGTTTGAATATCATTTCTAAGTTAGTCCTGAATCTTTGTGAACATCATTCTAGTACATTCGTGTGAGATGACCTTTTTCATGTGTAGATAGCGCTTAAGTGGTGACTTGAACCGTAGCTAAACACTTAAAAAAAAATTAAAAAAAACATTCATGTTTCCCTTTTTATTCCATCTTTTCACTTATCCACCACTTATAGGGGGTGCATGGAGTGGATTTTGAAAAAAAGAATTTTAAATTTATGTTTATTAAACACCCGTTTTTCATGGTAAACCTCATGCTATTTTTGGTTACTGGAGAATGCTCTAGACCTACTTAGAAGAAGAAAAAAAAGAGAAAAAAAGGAAAGAAAAAAAGATTGCAAGCAAAAAGCTTCAAGGTGCTTTGTCCCTTATCTCGTTAATCAAAATTACCATTTATGGATAAAAAGGGGGACATGGTATTAAATAAGATGAGCTTGAAAAAAAAAAAAGATACATATCCAGTAGGAGATCTAGACCTCCTTTGAGACCTTGGTGGCTTTGGGAATGATCCTATATAAGGAAGCAACGGGGTGGAATAAATGAATTTTGAATTTGAGTTTTCGAAATGTTTTGTCTTGCTATATCTCGCGAATCAACTAGGTGTGAAGGACCATGAAAGGGAATGATTTGAGGGGTAACTAGATGTGGTGTGAATAGGGATAAAGGGTGACTTTGTGATGAATATTTTTTCGACATGTGTTTTGTGTTCTTAATTTTAGGCAATCCGATTACTTTGATGCTCGAGCTATAGGATTTTTGAGTCTTGTTAGTTTTTCTTAATTTCACATTTCTCTCTTTGTTTTACGTCTAGACTTTTCTTAGGGACAAACAAAGGTTTAGCTTAGGGGAATTTGATGTGTATGAAAACACACATCATTTCTTTACTCTAAATGTTTGTTTTATGACTCATGTATTGTCTATTTTATATTGTTAGTGTCTTTTCTTCTTGGAATGTTAGTACTGCTGCGTTTTTATGTCTTGGGCAAAACGGTGCGGAATTTTGAACAAAATGAAGAAAGATGAAGAAGATAGACAAGTCATGAGCTCAAAGGATGGAATTCACAAGTTTATCGTTATTTCAAATGTTTCGGGAGCTAATGCAGCAAAGTTTCACGTCAATATGTTAGCTTAGCATCTTTAGAAGAGTTGTATAAGTTTTTAGAATTTTTGGACGTCGTTTAATATTTTTGGTATTAGTTTTAGGTGAACCGCACATGTGTCGCGGCCACTACAGTGTCGTGGGCGCGACGCTTATAGGTCGTGGGCGGGACGATGAATTTTAGCAGAATTCCATTTTTTTAATGTGTCGTGGGCATGACATGCTATGTCGCGGCCGCGGCTGACTCCCTGATACAGGACATTCCGTTTCAGCCGTCGGATCGATCTGGTTTTGACCTATGCCTATAAATACATGCCCTAGGGTTCTTCTAAAGAGGATATAGAGCATAGAAATGGCGGACGCGATCAGAGGAGGTGGAGAAGCAAAGAGAAGAAGCTTTGGAGAGTTTTTGATCAACTTTTCAAGGAGAATTGATCTGCAACTCATTATATAGCTTTGGACATCAGTTTGGAATTTGTTTTGTGCTGTAAAACCTTCATTCTCAGTTATTTATTCTCTGCAGGATGTTTATTTTTGATTCTATGATTCATTCCTTGCTTTGTTTGATGCATATGCGTGAGTAGATCATATGTAGGGATGTGTTGATGAACTTTTATGACCTTAGATCATGAGATGAAGCATTTATGATTAAAACCAGAGATGTTAATGATGAATATGTTGCATGAAACGTGTTAGAACTATCGCATAACATATGTCTATTAAATTGATCACCTAATATACATAGTTTAGAGCTATAAATCGCGCTAAGTGGTTTTAGTTAGTAAAAGATTGATATAATATGATTTAAGCAAATTGTCATATATAATCAATGGTTTTATATGAATGTGACATGACTAGTTTAAGTTAATTGCTATGATTGTTATGAATGGTAGTTCCATGTTATGATTCAACTCTTTTGATTAAATCATGTTTGAGCTAACTGAAATGGTTTTAATCTATTGAGTTAGATTGACTATCCGAGCTAATTGAAAATTAGAAGCCAAGGAACGTACTGAGTTAAGCCAAAATTCATTATAGTCATTCCATATTAAGCATTACATCCAAAATTCAGAAACATCCATGATTGATCTAAGTGACTCAAAGGAATTCAACCGTTATCCCTACATTTCTTCCAACTTTAGGAAACTCCTGTATCTCTGAGCTTTTTTTTTTAGCTTCTGTTCGATCTAGTTAGTTTAGTTTTAAGTCGTTTCTTACAACAACAACAACCCCCTAAACCTTAATTTTCATATCTATAATAGTTCTTTATAGCGACTAAAAGAGGGATAAATAATATTGCGAACGTCCCTGTGGGTTCAACCCTTACTGCCAGTACTGTATTGATTTAATATTCTTAAAACGAAAGTGAGTGCATATAAATTTTAATTTGACGTGCATACAATAGCACGCATCAGACGGCGAGCCTGACGAGGTGGTGTGGTGTGACGAGGGAGCGAAGCAGATGGCGGTAAGTTTATTATTTTTTTTAAAGATTGTAGATTTGGTTTTTTTTTAATAACTAATTGAATTATTTTTTTCAATCAAATAGCAAATATCCGAGTTATAATTTTTTTTGGCTCAGTACTCCGTACTAGAGAAGGAACTCATGAATCGACTGTTTACGGAGACGCAGCCCGGTACGGAGGCGACCGAGGAGAAGATCAGTGACGCACAGAACTAGGCGTACCTCCAGGCGGCTGGGTGCAAGAAAGGGCATGTCTATGGTCTTGGGTCTGTCAGCTCCATTTTCTACTCAAAGGACACACTATCCTCGAGTTGAAAGAGGTCTGCCTCGATCGATCCATGTGAATTCGCCAAATTAAAGTAGGGCAATGCTCTGTTGACAGCACGCATTGATGAGCTGACGCAGTTAGTCAAACGACATTGCAGCAGTATCAGTGTGGTAACAACCTGCTTGATCAACCTCCTCACTAGCCTTGGGATCCACCGTCCTCTCCCGACGCATCCGAGCAGACTCGTGTTTTAAACTTGGATGTTTGGTGCTTTTTGTTGGATGTTTTGATTATTTGGACAATAGTATCGTGTAACTTGTTTAATTGGAATTATGATATGTAACTTGCATGTATGGTTGGTGTTTGATGTTGGTTTGACACCACAAAAATGTATTTTGGGTGTATGGTTGTTTGTGTATAGCAGGCTCGAATTCAGCTATTTTTTTTCCCCGAAAACCATTTTTGTGACGGACAAATACCATTTCGTTGCTAATTGGCGACAGATTTCATCACAAACAAATCTATTCCAGGAATAAGAGTTTGCGACGGAAGAAAGGTTTCCATCGTAAATTAGCGACAGCTTCCGTCGCAAATTAGAGACTGCAGGTTTTTTTCGTCGTAAAGTTTATGGAAACAGCATCTGTGACAAACTTCCTACAGTCTCTAATTTGCGACAGATCCGCCGCTAATTACGACGGATTTTGAATCATCCATCGCTAAATCAATTAGTGACTAGGTCTTTTGCGACAGTCACTTTCAGTCACAAGTCCATCGCTAAACACTGTTTGTGACGGAAGTGACTGTCACAAATGGCCTGGATTTTTGTAGTGTCTAAAGTTTTATTCATCAATTTGTATACAACTGGAGGGATTTTTCACATTCGTAACAGTTAGGATCTCCAAGTTAGAAGAGTAAGCTACCTTGAATCAAGAGAATCAAGTTCTCAAAGACAGGATGAATCTCCTTGAAAAGGAGAAGGCATCTCTTCAGTTTAAGTTTGATACCTAGAATGGTGAGATAAAAGAGTTAAAACGAATTCATCTCACACATGCTAGAAAAAGAAGAGCTAGACTTGGGTACAGCTCACTCGATGAAGGTGAAAAACCTTCAAAGACTGAGTTAGAAGAGTCATCTAAGAAGAGAAAACCAGCTAAAAGTGAGAAAGTAAAAAATGTCAAACCAGACCAACTATGAAAAGACATCAAGATAGATCTTCTTACTCTGCTAATGCCTATCGCTCATAAATGAGTGAAATCAGGAAACAGCAGAGCCAATACTCTATTGTCAACAGAAGAGACTATTGGAGACCAACCTTTTATAGGGACTCTCTAGGGATCCTACCATGGAACCCTTACTAGATTCCCCACTACACCATTGTGAGGATACAATGCTATAAGTTTAGAGAGTTTTGTCATATGTGTTATAATTGTTGGAATAAACCCAACAAAACTCTACTGATGGAATACAAAAGGATAGATGGTCCCCTTGTCATCTTTGGAGATAGCAAAGTAGGAAAGTCCAAAGGTTATGGAACTTTAGATAACGGTTCTTTAATCTTTAGGCAATTAGCCCACGTCAAAGGGCTTAAACAAAATCTTGTATCCATAAGTCAAATATGTGACAAGGGGTTCTGTGTATCCTTCACCAAGGACACTTGTGAGGTGAAGGATAAATGTATATGTGGTTGACTTTTTTAGTTCAACATCACAGGAAATAACTAGCTTTTATACAAATGATCCAAATGATATGAACTACCTGTGGCATAGGAGATTGGAACACCTAAATTTTGAGACTATGAATGATTTATGCTCTAGGAAATTAGTCAAGGGTTCGCCTACGATCAAGTTTTCCAAGGATGGGCTGTGTAAGCCATGTCAGCATGGTAAAAAAACCAATTAGGAAAGTCTCAAAGCTGTAGGTACAACCAACACCATAAGGCCATTGGAACTCTTGCATATGGACTTATTTGAGCCTATGTCAACAGAGAACATTGGAAAGAAAAAGTATACACTTGTTATCATTGACGATTTACAAGGTATATTTTGGTATTCGTTTCGCATAATAAAGAGATACTTATGGAATTCTTACCAAGTATCTCAGACAAGTGTAAAATGAGAAGGGACTAGGGGTTGTGGCCATAAGAAGTGATCATGGAGCAGAATTTGATCAATTTGTCATAGATCAATACTGTGATGACCATGGCATAGCACATAACTTCTCAACCCTTAGAACACAACAGCAAATGGAGTAGTTGAGAGAAAACATAGAACCCTGGTTGAGGCTATAAGAACCAGATACAAATTTGGCCTTGTTGAACTGGGTCGAGGCTGTAAACATTATATGTTATATGCAAAATAGATATCTCATACATAAAGTTCACAAAAATACTCCTTATGAGCTGTGAAAAGGTAGGATACCTAGCAAAGGATATTATCATATGTTTTGGGTGCAAACGTTTTATTCGCAATAATGAAAAAAAGTATCTAGCCATGTTTGAATCAAAAGCTGAGGAACGAATATTCTTGGGATACTATGTAGAAAGTAAGGCATATAGAGTATTAAATAAAAGGTCTGATGTTCTAGAAAAGACTGTACATGTTACCTTCAATGAGATATATTCAGCACCTAGGGATGCTAACATTTTTTTATGAGAAACTTGTGTTCTATGTTTGTGATGGTGACATCAGGAAGTCTCCTGATGGGTGCAAAAACACACATCGTTTCTTAATTTTAATGTTTATTTTATTTCTTTTGTATTTTCTATTTTATGTTTTTAGCGTCTTTCTGTCTTGGAATGTTGGTACTACTGTTTTTTTATGTTTTTGGTAGATTGGTGCGAAGTTTGGAGTAAAAATGAAGAAGGATGAAGAAAATGGCAAGTCATGAGCTCAAAAAGCTGGATTTCACGATTCATCATTGTTTCACGTGCTTCGAGAGTTTATACAGCAACATTTCACATCGTTTAGCTAGATTAGCATGTTTAGATGTGTTGTATAAGTTTCTATAATTTTTGAACGTCGTTCAGTTTTTTTTTATGTTAGTTTTAAGGTTGAAGAACAGTTGTTGCGGGCAAGTTGGACTCCATCACGGGCATGCCTGGTGTCGCGGGCACGATGCATGTTTCAGCTTATTTCAACTTTTTTTTATGTGTCACGGCCGCGACGTTGTTTCAGATGCAAAACAACAATTTTCAGCCGTCGGATCGATCTGGTCTAGGCCCTCGCCTATAAATACGTACCCTATGGTTCTTCTACACAGGAACACATAGGAGAAAACGCTCAAGGATGGCAAAGGCAATCAAGGAGGCGAGACGCAAAGAGGACGAGCCTTGGTGGGAACTTGGAGGAGTTTTGATCCGCAAACGCATAGGATTCTTTTGGACATTAGTTTGGAACGCTTCGTGCACTGTAAACCTTTGTTCTCAGTAGGTTTGACTCTGCAGAATGTTTATTTTCATTGCCAAGTTTAATTCCATGCTTTGTTTAATGCTTATGTGTGAGTAGTTCATTAGTAGGAATGTGTTGATTAGTTTTGATGACCTTAGATCATGAGATGTTGAGTATGTGATAGAAATCAGAGGTGTTTGATGATGAAATGATGCGTGAAACCTGTTATAATTATCATATAACTTGTGTTTATTAGATTGATCACCTAATATACATAGGTTAAAGCTATAAATCGCGCTAAGTGGTTTTGTTTAGTAGCTAATTGATGTAATATGATTTGAGCTAATTGTCATATATAATCAATTATTTCATATGCATGTAACATGATTAGTTTAAGCTAATTACTATGATTGTTATGAATGATAGTTCCATGTTATGATTCAACTCTTATGTTTAAATCATGTTTGAGCTATTTGAAATGATTTAGATCTCTTGAGTTAGTTTAACTATCCGAGCTAATTGGAAGTTTGAAACTAAGGAAGCGTAGTGAGTTAAGCCAAAATTTATTACAACCATTCCATGTTAGTCATTACATCTAAAATTCAGAAATATCAATGATTGATCTAAGCGACTCAAAATGATTTAACCATCATATCTCCCAAGCTAGGTAATCCACTCTGCATTATAGCTCTACTTTATCTTCTTTTGATTAATTAGTCTAGTTTTAGTTTATTTACCCTATTCCTTAGGATAGTAACTATTTTAATTTTGTTTAGTTGGACATTCGCCATTCCCTGTGGGATCGAACCCTACTTCCTTATCTACATTAGTAACTTTAGCGGGGTAAAAACAAATTTGCACATTTTGCGATGAACGTGAAAGCAGTCATAATTATAACGTTGACCGGCTTCGCATCATCTCCTGAGGACAATGATCATGTACCACTAGAGATGATGATGAAGAGTTAGAATCAGCAGAACAATAGGCAGGAGAAAAACAAGTGGAGATTGGGATTCATATACAAGGTATGAACCTTGCAGATGCAAGCAAAAGGAAACATTACTGGAATGATGATCACCCAATACAAAATATCATTGAAAATATGGATGAACCAGTGAAGACAAGAAGGGGAACCGCTTTGGAATGCCTATCTTCTTGTTTTCTCTCAGATATGGAGCCAAAGAGACCTGAAGAGGCTGTAAGATGTCCTTACTAGATTCAAGCTATGCATGAAGAATGAAATGAATTCAAAAGGAATGAGGTATGGAGACTTGTCCCTAGACCCAAGGATTATCCAATATTAGGAGTGAAATGGGTTTTTAGAAATAAGACTGATGAAAATGGAATTATAATAAGAAACAAAGCCAGACGGATTGCCAAGGGATACTCACAAGAAGAGGGAATAGATTATGATGAAACCTTTGCACCAGTGGCTAGACTGGAAGCAATCAGAATGTTTCTAGCATATGCTACCTATCAAGAATTTATAGTACACCAAATGGATATAAAAAGTGAATTCCTAAATGGTTAAGTATAAGAGGAAGTGGACTATAACCCATAGGGTTTAAAGATCCTGAGCATCCAGATCATGTATACAAATTAGAAAAAAAATACATTATATGGTCTGAAACAGGCATCTAAGGTTTTGTATAAAACCTTATCTACCTACCTACTAGAAAATAGTTTTTCAAGAGGAAAACTAGATACCACAGAAACAAGAGAAATGACAAAGATGTTCTGCTTGTATAGATTTATGTAGACGATATTAATTTTTGGCTTTACTGACAATATATTATGTGATGAGTTTGCTAGTCTAATGAAGTCCAAGATTCCAATGAGTCTCATGGGTGAACTCAAGTACTTTATAGGATTACAGGTGCATCAAAGTTCTAAAGGAATCTCTCCGAACCAATCTAAATATTTGAGCAACATGATTAAGAAATTTGAAGTAGAGAATGCTAGTACAATGAGAACACCTATGAGTACCTCTGTGAAGTTAGAAACGGATGAAAAAGGGAAGTCAATAAGCACAACTTTGTATAGAGGCATCATAGCATCTCTCACGTATAATACAGCCAACAGACCAGATATTATGTTCTCTGTATGTGCAACGTGCCAGATTTCAATATGATCCTTAGGAATTACATTACTCTGCTGTTAAAAGAATCCTTAGATATCTCAAGAGTATCCTTAATCTAGGGTTATGGTATCCAAGAGATTTTGATTCAAATCTTAGTGGTTGTTCTGATGTTGACTTTTTTGGATAACAGTAGATAGGAAAAGCACAAGTGGTTCATGCCAATTCTTGGGAGATAGACTGATTCATGGTTTAGCAATAAGCTGACTACTGTGTCAACTTCCACTGTTGAAACTGAATACGTGACAGCTAGAAGTTGTGCAGCACAGATTCTCTGAATGAGATCTCAGCTTCTTGGCTATGGTATGCATATCTCCAGTACCCTTGTCTACTATGATAATACATCAACAATAACCATCTCAAATAATCCCGAGTTCCACTCAAAAACAAAATTTATGGACATTAGATATCATTTTATTAGGAATCACATTCAAAAGAAAAATGTCACAGTTGAATTTATCTCAACAAATAAGCAAGTGGTTGATATTTTCATAAAACCCCTACAGACATCAGTAGGAAGGATCCTCAGAAAATGAAGACTGAGCCTGCAAGAGTGCCAACCATCTTGAAAAATCTTGTAAACAAAATGCCTATGATAGTTGCAGAAATAGTTAAAAAGAAGACGTATCATCCACACCTTCTGAACACATTGAAGATGGCACTGAAAGAGTTCAGAGTAACACATATACCATCACAACAGAAGAGTCAGAGGAGGTCACTGAGCAACCACAAATCACTATAACACCCATGGAAAGGAGATGAGCCTTAGCTATCAGAACAGAGGAGGAGAGAGCTTCTAGGACAGTAAGGCTTCAGATTTTGGCAACTATAGCAGAGCAGGCAGCTTCAGCAGAGCCACCACCACAAGTCACTTCAACAGCTGAGATGACCATTGTTCTAGTTTCTCAGTCCACCTCGACAGCCCTAACTATTCATAAAAGGTAGAGCCTGCTACTTTCATACACCCACATGATAGGAGACCAAAGAAGAAACACAAAAGAGCCAAGCTGCCCTAGGGAAGGTTTCTATGTACTATCAGAACCCCTCTAGTCATTGAAAAAGCCCAAAAAATGAGGGAATATCAACCAGAAATGCTCAATGAAGCAGAGGAGGAAGCAATGGTTAGAGCCTTGATGGAAAACACAAGGTAGGATATAAGGCAAAAACGCAAACCATATGCTGAGTCCAGGACAGTATCATTGAAAAAGACTAGAAACGTTGGACTCTCGAGCCATCATTACAGAAAAGTTTTCCATTGATGAAGTTTTTCTTGTGAAGATTGGAGAATTAATTGAAAAGTACAACCACAAGACTCTACACAACATCACAAAACTCATAAGAGAGAGCATTGTAGCAGCAGAAGGAGCTGCAAAAGATGATGATGATGATCAGATTTAGACTGGAAGAAATTTTGTTGTTGTTTCTATCTGACTACTTTGGCAATTCATTCAGCTTTCCCATCTGTTGTAGTCATATCCTCCATATCATCTCTTCTTGTGATCCTTGAGGGGTGATCTTGATCTATCCCTTCTTTTTAGCTCGAATCTGAAGGTATCTGAACTGCTAATTCTGCTGCTTTTCTTATCTTCCTTTCTGTGCTGATGACCACTATTCTGATGTGCTTCTTTGTAGCTATGCTATCTTGGTTCTGGTTCCCTTCTGTTCTTGTGGTCAGTAGATCCTTTGTAGAACTGTAGTTATGCACATGCGTCGTACGCGATGCCTTTTCAAAAGACCATATTTTTTCCTGTTTCAAGCTTAAAATTGAATATTTGTAATCTTTCATACCTTTCATTCCTATTTTTCATCCAATGAGACCTCAAACAATGCAAACATTCCGATTTTCTCTTCATTTTATTCCTTATTTCTAACTTACAATTGAAATTGAAATTGAAAACACATGGATTGCCTCCCATGAAGCACTATGTTTTACATCGTCAGCTCGACCATGCATATCAATTCAAAGTTATAACTTATCAAGGGATTGAGAAAGAATTGAATGGAGAATCCAAATTTGAAGAACTTTCTTTTGACATTTCTAAGCTTTTGCATTCTCAATAATCTCCTTCTTAATCCACATATTTTCATCCGTTGTCTCCTGAGATTGTAGCTCGAAACACAAGAAAAAGAAAAACGCTTAAACACCGTGATAGCTTGATAACAAATATTACCATTTCTCTTTTTCTTGTTCATTCGTGGTTTTCTTTTCTTAAGGACTTTAAAAATTGGAAGCATTTCTTCCTTTTGAATTTATTTGTCAACAATGGCATGCAATTTCTCACAATCAACATTCTCTTTTTCAATCGCAAACAATTGTTCTTTTCTTTTTTCTTTTTTTTTTTTACTCTTTCACCATTAGAATCAATCACAGAACTTCCTTCTTCATTCACCATAACTTTAACTACTTCTTTGTCTAAATCATTTTCCTTATAATTCATTGAAACATTGTGATGGATAGCAGGAATATCATTCAAATGAAACTGAAGAAAATCCAAAACTGATTTCATGTCTTCAAGATCATCAAGAACCTCTTCTTCAAGAGTTTTCACCTTATAACAAGTTTCTATTGACTCAATCTTTTCATCATCGAAAACATTTAAGCAAAATTCTTCATTTTCATTTTTCATGCTAAAGATACCTTTATCAATATCAATAATTGATCTACTTGTGCGCAAAGGGGGTCTACCCAAAAGGATAGATGATGAATAGATGAATCAATAGAATTTTCTTCCATTTTTCAAAACATAAAATCAACTCTAAAAGTCAATTTGCCCACCTTGACCAACACATCCTCAACTAAACCTTCAGGAAGAATCACATGTCCATTTACAAATTGTATTTTTACATTTCTCGATAAAAGAGGGTCAAGATCAAGAATAACAAACAAAGAAGCTGGATGATGTTCACAAATGCACCAAGATCAACCACACATTCAGAAATAATCATTTCAATAATAACACAAGGTATAGAAAATGCTCTAGGATCTTGCTCTTTCATTTCCCCTTCATTTATTATACTCTTGTCATATTTCATTGTCATATTCTCCCTGGGATCAAAGGTTGCGATAGAAGTTGGTTTGTTACTTGAGATTTCAGTTTGTTGATTTCTTGAGCTAGTTGTCTTACTTGGCTTTCAACACTTGAGATACTTGTTTGTATTTCTTTTTGAAAACTGGTTGAACTTTGACACATTGCTTTCACAAGTTCCTCTAATGATTGATCATTAGAGTTTTGAGGAATTTGGTTAGAGTAATTCTTGTCAATGAAACCCGGTGGAGAATTGTTGTAACTGATTGGTTTGAAATTTTGATTGTCAGTTCTGCACCTAAAGTTTGGATGATTTCCGCACCCTTCATTATACGTCATATTCTGGATATTTCCTTACCTAAGACGACCAAGGAAATTTCCATGGCATTGACTTGCTCATTACCATAAAGAGTTGGGCACACATCTGTTGCATGACCAGTAACAAAATAAATTCCATAGACTTTGACTAGAGCAATGTCATTTTTGTTTTGAACTATCAAAGTGACTAAATCTATCAGTCAATCAAGCTTTTTATCAGTTGAACTTGAGGAACTCGATAATTCATTGACATCACGAGAGAGATCCTCTTCGCGATTGAAGTCTTGTGAGTTAGCTGCCTTTTTTCTAGGATTTGATGCGCAACTCATGGTTGTTTATATAAAAGGTCACCACCACATGCTGCATCGACAAGACCACGGTCTGTTGCAGATATACCATGATAAAAATAGGGAATCGAGAAATTCTCAAAAAATTGATGATTTGGACAGCTTGAGACAAGACGATTAAATCTTGAACATGAAATTAATTAATACAGAAATCACGTCTCATTAGAATCCATGAAAGAGATCTAACTATTACGCCATACTAAACGTTTACGCTACGATAGTCATGAGTGAAAACGATACATCCAATAGACAATTGAAAATAGTCATTACAACACAGCTAGGAATAGAGTATGAACCAACAACTAATGAAAATTGGTTTATAAACAGTCGATTACAACTCCGTGATGATGATGATGATCCAACACAGCTTAGGTATGAACCATCTGAGATCACCATTTCGTCAATGGCATGAAGAGAAAACCAATTCGTCACCGTCTTGGCCTCATCTCTGGTGAAAACCTGATAAAAGACGTCCTCTTTTTCCCATTGAAATAGCAAGATAAGATTGTGCTACTTTCAAAGGGGGCACGACCCATGCGTAGGTGGCACGGCCCATGCTCAGGGCGTAAGGCCCGTGCGTGGTCTCCGTTTGCCCGTGCTCAGGGAATTCAGAAATCAGTATTGCAGGGCCTGTGCTCAACACGCATGGTCAGTGCTCAATCAAAAACTTGCATACTTCAATTTTTAAGCTCGAACAAACGGTAGGCATGTCTCGGCTCATTCACTATCAATCAAAACTTCAGAAAATCAGCTTTAATCGTCCTTCCACATAGCTAACAACCAGAAATACTCCAAACTCTTTATTCATGCAAGAAAAACAAGAAATACGACAATATCGATGCTCTAACCATAAAAGGAACTAAAATGACTCAAACTAAAACTAAAACCGATAAAAACACATAAGTTAAGCTAAGAAAACTATGTATGTTTACACACACATCATGTTCTGTGAGACCTTGCTGAGTCCCTTGCTCTGCTGCTTCCTCCTCAATTAATATGATAAGGTTTCTTGTGGGGATTTGCTTAGTATCCCGAGTTGATTCTCTACGTCGGTAAGCTTCATCAACCATTTCTTGTTTAGTTTGAAGAGTCGTGACTGTTATTGTGTAGTCGTCAATGTTGAGCTTCGCTTGAGGTTACGACTCTTCTGTTTTCGTGATTACTTATGTGTCATCCATTGACTGTTGTGCTGGTGGTGCTTCAATTGTGAGTGGAGGTATAGTAACATCTTTGATGGTTTGTGGTTGTGTATCTACATCATTAAAAGTTGCCTCATCTATAATTCTGTCTAGATCATCATCTTCATGGTCGTGGTCATGTCATGGATCATTATCATCTTCATCCTTGGTATTCTCTTCTGCTGCTAATATGTTTCCCTCTGTGAGCTTCCTTACGTTATACAGAGCTATGTCATTGAATTTTTCAATAACCTTTTGTATCTTAACTAGCAGTACTTCGTCTATTCTTAACTTTTCTGTAGTGATGGCTGGTGTCCAGTTTCTCAAGTCTTTTCTTAGTTATCTGATCTTGAACTCTGAATCTGACAAGGGCTGCAACGTGAGGACTTCTTTGTGCTCTTAGTTTTTTTCTTGTGCTTTCCATTAGGGCTCTGACTGTTGTTAGGTTAGAAAAGGTTAAAGTCTTGGATGACTAAACTTGTTGAGTTACGGCAACTATAAGTATGTGACTCTTCCTCTTCCTCATTCATCATTTCTTGTTAATATTCTGCTAGTCTCTGAGACTCTTTTGTTCGAATAGTTGTTCTGACTATGTACAGGAACTTCCCTTTTGGTAGCTTAGCTCTCTTACCCTTGTACTTCGGTCTCCTATAATTTGGATGGATCGATGTCACTGGACCCACCTTCTTTGGTACTGTGGAGAAGTCGGTTGAATAGTAGATATAGCGCTTGTTGGTATGGAGACGATGGCTAGCTCTGCTGTTGAAGTTGTTGCATCTATTATGGGTATCAGTCCTTCCTGTCCTGCTGTGCTTTCTAGGATTTGGAGCCTTGTTGTCTTTGCCACTCTTTCTTCCTCCTCTATGATAGCCAAGGCATTTCTTTTGGTGAGAGGGGTTGAGACTCGCTAGTGCTCTACTGTCTACATGCTCTGCTAGCTATGTATTTCTCTGCTGAACTGCTTGGTATTTTTTTAGAGCTAATTTCAGTGTATTGAGAGGATATGGATGACATTTTTTGGTTTTTTCTACTTCTGCTATCATCCTACTAATTTTGTTGACCAGGGTTTACAGCAGAGGAGGTACTCTTGCTAGCTCATTCTTCATGTTTTCAGCATCCTTTTTGCTGATGTTGGTTAGTTTCTTAATAACTCTTCTTTTGACGAAGATGTTGTGCTTGAGTTACTGATCATATCTATTCTCATTTTGACCACAAGTGGATCATCATCCTTACTTACTAGAACACTTTCCACAGCTGTCAGCTCAGTTTCCTTAGTAGGAAATTCAACAATTGATCTTCTAATCTGTTCTTCTCTGACTCGTCTTGACACCAAAGTGGCATTCATTTTCTTTAGAAGATCTGTCAGTAGATCTTCATATAGAACTGGTGTTGCATTTTGTATCAGACCAGCTTCTGTTACTTCTGTTCATCCGTTCAAGGTATGGTGATAAGCTGCTAGTGCAGATATCCAATTTCCATATTGTTCGAACATTGGATCAAACTCCTTGTTAGACACATCATCTATTGGCTCAGATGTGTCTTCTCCTTTTCCCAACACCTTTTTTGGGATCCTGCAGGTGAATCTGGCTCTCTTAGGTCTGTTTCTCAGTACAAGTTTGCCATACTTGGAATATATTGCTTCTCTTTTCTAAATGAAGAGAGTGCCATAGTCATTTCGTTGCTGTTCTGAGTGCTTAGATGGCATTGGTTGAGCTAGAATGATGAACTCTCTTTTCTGAGACCTTCTTGCTTGTGTTAGTGGTGGTTGGGCTGTTGACTAGATGATTATTTCCTATGATGTAATGATTTTCTCCATTTGTTGGCTCTATGGATGATCTTCATTTCCATTGTTCTGCTGTGCTATATGTTCTTCTACTGCTGATTCTTCTACCTCAGGAGTCGATAAAGGATAGTTTACTTCCTGATCTTGGTTGAACTGAATTTCTGTCTAATTTCTGGTTTCTTTAATTGAGAGTTGCTCTACTAGTGTGCTAATTGTCTGATCTGTAGTAGGCTCTTCTGTGGTTGTAGTCTCCTCAATTCTAATTTCCCTAGAGACTCCTCCTACTGTGGCTTTTATCTGGTTTGGTTGTTGTTCTACTTAGATGAGGGACTCTTCTGGAGTTGATTCCTTCTTCTTCTTCTATCTCTTCTGCGGGGGGTTTTCTCATTAGTGATTGTCTCTATTGTGTCCTTGCTTGTTGTCTCCTTCTTTTCAAACACTGCTGGAGCTTTTCTTATTAGTTTGAGTATCGAAGTTCGAATTCTTTTGTTGGCATTTATTGTCATTCCCTCCTAAGGGATGACTTTGATCTTTTTCTTGGCAGCAGACTTATGGTTCATCCAAATGCATTGCTTTTCTTTTCCTTGAGTCGCTTGAAAAAAACATTCCAAATACTAACTTGCTCCAGTTTAGTTTTTCTCCAAGGACCAGACCGGTCATCATTTGTAGTTGATCCTGATTCACGTGATCCTTAGAACCTTGTACAACCAGAAGGTACTTCTTTAGTACATCAGCAAGGGATTCATACTTTTCTTGAAAATACTTCTTTAGCAACTATCCCTTCTCTGTTATATATGTCATCATCTTGTTAATTCCTTCCTGTATCTTTTCTGCTAGTAACTCTTCTGGCAGTATTCCATCATCATTGTGTTTGAGGGCTTCAGCGAAGTCCTTAGCGGTCCATATAACTTCTTCATCTTGTATGACTGTAGTTATCTTCTCGCCATCTTTGCTAATGTTGACAGAATCCCAGAACTCTAATACTGCTTGGACCAAGATCCTTGTTTCTTCTCCAAGTAGTACTTGCAGACCTGCATTAACAAGGATTTTGGTGATCTTTTTGATCACCTCTGAGAAAATAAATACCTCATTAATTAGCAAGACATTTCCAGTCTTGATTTGTGAGGTCTTCGCTCCCTTTCTTGCCATATGTTAGTCTAGCAATTAAAGATGAAAATTGAGGTATAAACTAAAAATTTGAACGAGAAGTGCGAAACAGACGGAGTAACTATAAAAGTTGTCAAGAATTTGAGACTCAGAGATATTTGCTTGCGTATGTTGAAAACTAGGGTTTGTCAGCAGGTTATACGAGCTTGAGATGTGAGTTGAGAAGAGAAGAAACGTAAAGTGTGGAAAATTTGCCACAGTATGTCAAGACAACAGACACACGTAAAAGTCACAACGGCTATAAGTTTCTCAGAATTGAATTGTAACCGTTGGAAAAGAATCTTTACGCGTCATCAGTAGAGTTCATCAACAGAGTGCTGCCTTGGTTTGCTACGTTGTCCAGCAGAGTGATTATATACAACTCTATTGTGCCTTAATATACATAATCCATCAAATCTAATTCTCCTCTGAAGTGAATGAACTTCTTCTCTTCTAGTGGTTTCGTGAAGATATCTGCCACTTGCTTATTTGTTGAGATGAATTACAATATGACATTCTTCTTCTAAATGTGATCTCTGATGAAATGGTACTTGATGTTTATATGCTTCATTCATGAATGGAACACAGGATTGTTTGCTATTGCTATTGCTGAAGTGTTGTCACAGTATATAGGTGTATAGGCAATGTGCATTCCATAATCTAGAAGCTGTGATCTCATCTAGAGAATCTGAGCGACATAACTACCTTCTGCTACATATTCCGCCTCAACATTAGAGGTTGAGACAGTTGTTTGTTTCTTACTGAACCAAGAGATTAGCCTATCACCAAGAAATTGGCATGAGCCATTGTACATCCAGCAAATTCAGCATCAGAAAAGTCACAAAGAGTTAGTTCTGAATCCCTTGGATATCACAACCCTCAACTTGGAGTTCCTTTGAGATATCTAATGATCCTTTTTACAACAGCACATACACACACATAAAATATGATATCTGGTCTGCATGCTGTAATGTATAGGAGAGATCCTATTATGCCTCTATATAAGGTGCACTTATGGACTTTCCTTTTT
The DNA here is from genome assembly GCA_035668315.1 of Drosera spatulata. NCBI lineage: Eukaryota > Viridiplantae > Streptophyta > Magnoliopsida > Caryophyllales > Droseraceae > Drosera > Drosera spatulata. The sequence goes on from JAOVYX010019087.1 coordinate 18,236, forward strand.
CATCCTTTTCCAACTTAGTAGAAGTGCCCATGGGTGTTCTCATAGCACTAATATTTTCTAAACCAAATTTCTTAACCATGTTGTTTTAGTACTTAGATTGGTTTATAAAAACTCCTTTTGAGCTCTGCTGAACCTGCAGCCCAAGAAAATACTTGTGTTCTCCCATAAGGCTCATTTGAAATTTTGATTTCATGAGTTCTGCAAACTCATTGGAGAGTGCATTATCAGTAGATCCAAAAATGATATCCTCCACGTATATCTGCACCAGAAGAACATCCTCATTGCTCCTTTTGAGAAATAAGGTTGTGTCTACTTTGCCTCTCATAAATCCATTTTCAAGAACATATGTTGATGAGGTATCATACCATGCTCTTGGTCCCTGCTTCAACCCATATAAGGCCTTGTCCAGCTTGTAAACATGATCTGGAAATTCATGATCTTCTAACCCAATTGGTTGTTCTACGTGTAATTCTTTTTTTTGTAACTCACCATTCAAGAAGGCACTTTTAACATCCATTTGATGAACTGAAAATTTTTTGTGTGTAGCATAGGCTTGAAACATTCTTATAGCCTCTAATCTGGCAACAGGTACGAATGTTTCATCATAATCTATACCTTCTTCTTTTGAGTAACCTTTAACAACTAATCTGGCCTTATTCCTTATTATAATACCTTTTTCATTTGTCTTATTTCTGAACACTCATTATACTTCTATAAATGGATAATCCTTGGGTCTAGGGACAAGTCTCCATATCTCATTCTTTTGAACTCATTCGGTTCTTTTGAAGTAAGTTGTTGATCTATCAATTTCCTAAAAATTGGAG
>JAOVYX010019088.1:0-19059 GCA_035668315.1 Drosera spatulata
TGGGGACGGAGGAGATGTGTTGCCAACTTCATGGGCCGGATCTGTCCGTTGAGGAAGAGTTCATCAGCAAACCCGATTTCTTCAGGCCCGGCCCGGTTGAACTCGAATGTTGAACTTGTAGTAGTAATAGTTGTGGAGGAGGGGGAACAAGGGATGGAGGAGGCGTAGCGTGAGGAGGAAGAGAGGACGAAGTGCATTGGGCTAGCCGGAGCCGAGTAGTAGAAGCCGGAAGTGGTGGAGGTGGAGTTGGGGTGGCGAGGGGAGGAGGGGGCGCTGACGAAGGGAGTGGAGGATGTGCTGTCGATGTAGTAGTCGTCGAATGGGTACGGGTCCACGAGTGCAGCCTGTGCTGCTGGTGGTGGCTGCTGGTCGGAATCCATGGTGGCTGTGTGGTGGTGCAGTGGAGAATGGAGAATGGAGAGGGGTAGGAGGAAGGTGGGGGGCCGGAGGTGGAAGATTATAAGAGAAGAGGTGGGGAAGTGAAATGTCGGGATTGGCACTGTGGGATTGTACGGGGAGGAGGAGGTGATGACTAATGATGATAAGTGTTGCAGTGCGGTGTTAAATTCTGTGGTTTTCGAGTACGGTCTTAAATTCCCAAATTCTCATCCAGGTCGGACCGAGTAACCCAAATTCTAATCCTTTTTCTGTGTTACTGTGATATAGATTTTTCTAAAATACTCAATACAAGGAACATATTGCAACAAAATTCAAGATCCGTAGTCATAGGTTTTGTCAAGCATTTTTTCAGGACAAATTATTGACATGTGATTATGTCAATTTGTGGATAAATACATAAGAGGATTCTTTATAAAATCTGAAATGTTGATATCTTATTGTTTTGATAGGATTTTGATATAGATAATGATATTTATATTTGTAAGAACTTACCCACTTGCCCATATAGGTGAATGTTTTGACTCTCTCTTGAATAACGATCTGCATGCCATGATGTGAACTTTCTACTATGGTGAATCATGCTACCACGACATGATTAAATTACATTAACCCTTTATTTTTCTACGATGACCTTCCCACGTTATCACGTACTTCAGCCTCCTCCTCCCTGCAAATTGCGTGCCGTCACGTGCCTGACTCTTTCTAAAGTCTCGCCGTGTCAGCGCACTTGGTCCCAATACCATTTAAACAATCTCAGCCGTCCACTGGCGGCCTGCTTTCTTAGTAGTCTCATAGGATACCAAGGCTGATGATGAATATCCCACCCTGTCATATTAGTAGGAATATTTTTTCTGGAAAAATAAAACAATGTTTTCTACAACATCCAGTTATCGGTAAACGGCTTCTCGATTGACTTCTTGCTCGCGAAGAAGCTAATTCATAAAGAAAATCAGTTTATTTAAGGGTTAAAACTTATATATTTTTTCTGTCTCATAGTATAAGTAAAATTTGTTTATTTAAATCGTCTCAAAATATATATAACATATTCATATAAAAAAATATTTTTTATTTATTAAATTTCATAAAAATTTAATCCATATATAAATTTTTATGTCGAATCAATCAATTATGTATATTATGAAAAAAAGTACTCCAATATTTGAAATCATTATGGTCAATATAATATCTGAAATCATTTATGTACTCATATGCATGAGGCACACTTTTTATGACCCAACTGCTTCATCTGAATCGAATTATTTCATAATTTTTATAATATTTATGTATTTTTTTCGTCTCATAAAAAATATAATATTAATTTTTTTAAATTATCTCATAATAAATATAATATTTTTTTATTTAAAAAAATAAATAAAAATCAAATCACTCTCTATCTGCTATATAATCCCAATATCTTCTCTCTATTTTATTCCATTTAACCCCATCACTATACAAATATCAAAAAAATTCAACTCTCATCTAAATTCCTGATCCCAGTCCATGCGTTGCGTTTTTCGCGGGATGGAGGGAGTGTTATTCTATACACATGAATACAAATCTCGTTTTTATATCAAATTACGTATGATCGTCCCGTAATATTTATTAGGTTGAAGTACATAGCTTATATAGTCGTTAATGTTTCACAATAATTTATAATAAAAAATTACATTTAATCATCGTTATACCTTTGTCAAACTTTTCATTTGAAAAACGTGTGAAGTTAAAATATTATAATATTTTTGAAAGGTGTATATGCCATCAACAATGGAGAAAAAGGTGTGACTTTGACCAAAGTGCTTCAAAATGCAATGAATCAGACATCTTGATCCAGAAGAATGAGTTTATAATACACGTACTAGTTCTTCTGATTGCATCACCTCCGACGACTGTATATTCATCGTAGACTAATTATCTGAATTGACTCTGTAGGTTTTGAAATACTCGATACAATACATCACATGGGATCCCCTTTGATTGTTCATACCATAAATCTGATTATTTTTACCTACAAACTATGGTCACACAGGGGGGCATATGTATAGATTGTGTCCTGATAAGATACCACTGTTACACTTTTTTTTGTGGATGTTTGACTGGGAAATTTCATCATGGAAGCAAAGAGGGCCGCCCCCCGACCATTTCTAATTATTTATCTTCACTTTGGTCGTTTTTGCAGCTTTATATATGTACATTACTTGTTGTAGGAGTAATATGTACCTTTTGAACATAAACACATGCTGACCTTCAGGCATTTAAAATTTGCACATATTTTCATTCAAATCTAAGGTTTTACACTGATCCAAAAAAAATAAAAATTAAAAAACTTGTAGAACTTTTAGCATTGCCTAACTATATTTTCCATCTTCCAACATTGAACAAATACGAGCAATGCAATAACATACATCGGATATAACATTGCATTTAGATTGATGTGTCGGCCTAGCTATATGGTCATCACATCTTCTATTTTACAGATCAAAGCGAGCAAGATAGATAGCCGCGGCATAGTGATTTTCCTCGTACTTAAAATAAACTCAAGATTATGATTGTAAGTTCAGCTTTAGAATTTCAAAGGAGATTGTAAGAGCCACTTGTTGAGCTCATCAGTTCACGACTCAAAAGTAACTTTAAGACCAGGTTGATATTGACCCAATTAGCAGCCTAAGCTACTTGGACAAGTTTGACATTTGATAAGGAAACTAGTATAACGTTTCAGATAATACAGGCCCATACGGATTCGATATTGCTTCAAACAAAGAAGACCATATGGCGGGAGTCCACTTTTTCTTTGATGATCGAAGTCGAGCAGATTAATCGACGCACATGTTAGAATAATGAATAGGGTAGAACACCATAACGCCGAACAGGGCTTTGCCCCAAAAGTAAAGTGCTGGAACATCATCAGCAGAAGAGCATGAGTTCCGCATACAGTCTAATCTTGTAGTACAATAGTTTGAAAAAAACAGCGGCACGACAATAAGGTAAAGAGTGTACGTTCCATGTGATCTGATCTTGCAAGAATCTAACAAGAATGCTTTAGAGCAATTACAATGTTCTGAGCCATCTGTAAGCAGAAGTATTTCCAAGCACTAAGCTCTGAAGATATGTATGTTGTAGAATTTTGATTGTTTGTTAAAGTAGTGAAATAACGATTATAAACACAAAGGAAAGAGCAAGAGAAACAAGGAACGTCGAGGCGAAAATGATCTCATTTCTTAAGACTGATTTGTCCCGTTCTGTGCAACTGGTTATGACAAATAGCCTCCAAAATACAACGACGACGTATATGATAAAGTTGCACTCCTTTTTCAAATACACAGACATACTTTTAGTGTTTTGATGTTTCTGAGAAGAATAGAAGAACAGAAAACAGAAATTCTCAAAGGTTCCGGATTCTGCAACACAGAAAGAATACAAAGGAATGCAACACGTCGATACGCTCGTGCGCAAACCAAGAGAGAAAGAGAGGAGATCGCAACACGTCGATACGCTCGTGTGCAAAAGGAGAGGAAGAATGAAGAGAGTCAAAGTGTGCGAATTGTGTTCATGGACATGCATATTTATAGAGCGATGAAGTCAATGGAAATCAAGCAGACGTCTTTTTGACGCTGATGGAAAACGACATGATTCTGTATGTTTGGGCCTGGCCCAATGCTCAATAAGCCCAAAAACGTAGCCGCGTGAGAAGCCTTTTGACTGGAAGCCCCATTTGTGCAGTCCAACCCAAGAAGCCTTTGGCCCAACGAACCATCGACCCGTCGGCCTGTGGCCGCGACCCGACTTGATCCAATCCGATGCGCGCGTGTGTGTTAACCAAGATAAGCCTAGGTTTTCTCCCACACACAAAATTAGGTATCCCCAAAGGGCCCAATCCTTATTCTCACATTTTCACTTATAAACCACTCTTCCACCAACACAAATTTACATGTCGTTAAGCATCATTTTTGCTTCATTCTACCACATTCAATGCATCAAACCTCATACTTTGAGCATCAATTTTTCATTCCCTTTTTATGAGTTTTGAAAAAGTAATTATACCACGTTCATCTCCAATAAACGTAGATTAGATTGAACTCAAAGTCACTCCAAACCGGAGTCAGTGACCCATATTAAATTACGGTCAACCTTGCTCAAAACACACAGTAAATCTAATAATCCCCCACAGGAATGGAAATCGATAGATATAGGCTCAGAAACGTTCAAACAGACAGAAGTTCCATCAGGATAGGTAGCTTGTGGCTTTGAACCTTCCTTAGTAGAATACTATCGGACTTATTAGGCTAATCAGTGAACACAATATCTTGAACTGTTCAGCTGTTCGTGTAAATCAAGACAATAATACCTACACAACTTCTACTTTGACACTTCAGGTACTCGGTTGTGTCCATTTCGACCTTGAACCATCTTGGATTCATAAATATTTTCATTTAAAGCAGCCACACTTCACACTTACATAGATGACCTCCTACATGTCTCTATATCATGTGTAGTCATTAAAAGTTTTTGCTTATCCTTTACCCCTAACAATACTTTATTTCCTGGGAATGAGCAAAAGATTTCTTTTTCAGAGTGTTTTTTAGAACCTTGATAAATTAGTTGTCCCATTGAACCAATTTTCTGGGAACTCCAGTCATATTGATTGGGTGTCCATTATTTCGGTTCTATTTGGATGGGTTTTAATCCCATTCCACTCGATAGGCTTTCTACCTGATCTCTTGATAATCCTTTCATTAAAGAATCTGTCAAGTTCTCTTTAGATCTCACAAAGTCTACAGAGTTTACACGACTTGAGATCAGCAGCCTTATGATCTTATATCTTCGACGTATATGTCGAGACTTGCCATTATACGTTTTATTCTGTGCTTTAGCAATTGCCGATTGATTATCACAATGAATCATAATTGCTGATATAGGTTTCTCCCAAATTGAAATATCCTCTAGGAAGTTATGAAGCCACTCTGCTTCCGTTGTTGCTTGATACAGAGCTATGAATTTAGATTCCACAGTGGAGCGAGCAATGCAAGTTTACTTTGAGGATTTCCACGACACCGCTGCTCCTCAAATGGTAAACACATAGCCACTGGTGGACTTAGTGTCATTTATATCTGATATCCAGTTTACATCATTGTTTCCTTCTAATATTACTGAATATCTTGTAAATTGTAATCCAAGATTCATAGTGAATCTTAGATACCTCAAAACTCTGACTAGAGCTTTTTAATGATCAGCATTAGGGTTTATAGTAAACCTGCTGAGACGATTCACAGCGCAAGCAATGTCAGGTCTTGTACAGGTTATGATATACATATGACTGCCCAGAAAGAGAGGAGATCGCAACACGTCGATGCGCTCATGTGCAAAAAGAGAGGGAGAATGAAGAGAGCGAAAAAGTCAATGGAAGTTAAGCAAACGCCTTTCTTGGTGCTGGTGGGAAAAGGCAGAGAAGCCTTTTGGCTAAAGACCCCATTTGGGCAACCCAGCCCAAGAAGCCTTTGGCCCAACAGGCCCATCGACCCATCGACCCGCACATGCGCGTGTGTTAACCAAGGAATGCATAGGTCTTCTCCCACACACAAAATTCGGTACCCCTAAGGGGCCCAATCTTATCCTCACATTCCCATTTATAAATCACTCTTCCACCAACACAAACTTTCATATGGTTAAGCATCATTTTTGCTTCATTCTATCACATTCAATGCATCAAACCCCATACTTGAACATCAATCTCTAATTCACTTTTTATGAGTTTTGAAAAAATAATTATATCATGTTCATCTCCAATAAACGTAGATTAGATTAAACTCAAAGTCACTGCGAACTGGAGTCGTTGATCCATATTAAATTATGGTCAACTTTGCTCATAACACACATTAAATTCAACAATATATATCGATGCTGCCTTTAAAAACCATCGGGCAATAGAGAAGGATCAACACGTTCAACGAAGTCATCGGGCAATAGATCTAATCCAACATCTCTGAGAACATTGGTCTCAAAATCATAAGATCGAACATCAGTGTCGCCTTTCTCCCGGTCCCAGATAAGTAATTCGCCGCCGTTCTTAAGCACATTGGACGAGGCCATATCGAAGGAATCCTGATGGAGTAACTCTCGCTCCATGTCTTGGCGTTGTTGAGCTCTTCCATCACCCGTAGACAACAACTGTCATCAAAAACATCCAGCAAAGCCAATGACTCATTTTGAAAAACCACGAGAGACCGCCTCTGCGTGATCGTTGATACTGGTATGCTTGCATAATTAAGCATCTCGGTAGTTGCATCAAATGCAAAGACGTGATTAGCTATATTCCCAGGTCTGTCGCTCACCAACCAATGACTTGCCCCGTCGAGGAAAACAGGATAACTCCAATGCCACCTCCCGATATATATGCCAGTTTTCAGCGTACACACATACGCCAGGGTAGATCGAACGAAGTAAGCAGGAACATCACCTCCCTCTTAGTTCGAACAACCACCACCTTATAATCGTTCCTTGATATGTCGAATGACAGACCAACAGCGGTTGGCCACAACCACGATGGAAGATTCTCAATGAACTTTCGGATGGATGGGTTCAGCAAACCAATGGGAGGATAATCCTCCCGATAATATTGCCTATTGATCACAATGTTCGTCGGATTTCAAAAACGTGTTGCTGCACTTGACAACGAGTGACATAACCCAACCAAAAAGTTGCTGGGACATATAGAGGGAGACAAATTTGGGATTGTCTTTCATACAACGCCATGTTTTACGAACTTTAAAAGCACCTTCGCCGGCTGACACACCCATATGTTCTTGAGTGTTTCCGGATGCAAGTATGGGATCACGTCTCGTCCTTGCGCCTTCATAGATCCCATGAATTCCATGACGCTGCAATCAACGATCATACAAAAACATCATTTTCTGGTTATGCGTACACCAAGCAGTTCTCAACGTTACAATATTTGTCAAAGGAATAAAAAAGATCAAAACTCGAAGCAACAATCAAAGCGCTAATTTTCGAACCCTAGCATATCATCCAAAACCCCGAAAAAAAAATCCCCGCAAAAATCTGCATCAAAGTTTTTTTAAATTACGTGATCGAAAGTAAACGGACTGCGGCTGCGAGGAAGAGTTGTATATAGGGACGGAGGTAGGACGACGGCGGCTCGGCGGAGAGGGTCGAGATCGAATGCCTTGGTCTTGATCGGAGAAGCGCACGAGCTGTCTAGTGTTTGCTATGCCCACTTAAAATTGTGCAATTCAATTCAAAAAGATTTAGATAAAATATCCAAATTTATTTCGTGAATTATTTGATTTCTTAATTTTATTATGTAAAACTGAATGTTTTTATTTTATTATGTGAAATGATTTTAAGTTTTAATTTTATCCCGTAAAAGATTTAACATCTTAATTTTATTTTATAAATTTATAGATCTCAAACTATGAAATGAGTTTAGGAATTATCAATATCCATTTAAGAGGTCGATTGTATATTATTCACTCCGTCCCAGATAAATTAAGACATATTGTTAAAAATGAATGTATCACATAAATTGTAAAAATTCATAAAATGGTATGTTTTGATAGTCCAAATATCTAAAATATCCTTACTTTATCACATAATTTTCTACATTATTACTTTTTTTCTTTTCATTCACTTATAATTTTTTCTTTCTACTTACAAGGGGATAAATATAAAACACTCTAAAGTCAATATTTTTATTAATAATCGTGTCAAATCAACCCATCGTAATTTATCTAGGACGAAGGGAGTAGTTTACTACCTACTTATCGAATCAAAAACATATACCAAAAAAAAAAGACAAAAAAAGAAAAAGAAAAAAAGAACAACGTAGAAGATTTAAAAACTGATAGAAAACGGAATCATTGTTTTGAAATAGTTGGTTCACGATGCAAACTTAAAGAATTGATCATAAATATCTTTTTCCTTACCTTTTTCTCTTCAATTGAGACAATTAGGGGCAAATTTTGGGAATGAAAGGAAACCGAATAATTATTTTTAATTTTTTTTGATAAGATTTAATTTTATACAAAGGTGTAGAAATTTGACTAAAAATCAATTTACATAATAAAATTGAAATATTCTATCTCATAGAATTGAATTACGATATCGAACAATTCACGAAATAAAATTTGATATTTTATTAAGAATTAAAAAAAATATTAGTGGTTACCAAAACACTTAAAGTTAATATCCGAATCATTGGGTATTATTATAAGGGGATGCAGTGGTTATAGATAGTAACTACAATCAACGGAACAGGGCTTTGCGGGAGCCCACTTTTGCTTTGATGATCGAAGTCAAGCAGATTGATCATGCGCATGTTAGATGAACGAGTAGGAAAAACACCATTACGCCGAACAGGGCTTTGCCCCAAAAGTTAAGATGTGGAAAATGATCAGCAGAAGAGCATATGAGAGTTCCATACAATCTAATATTGTATTTAGTTTTAAAAAACAGCGACATACAACAATAAGGTAAAGATTGTACGTTCTATCATCTATGCGATCTGATCTTGCAAAAATCTAACAAGAATGATTTAGAGCAATTACAATATATTTTCCTACTGTGTCTATTTATTTATCGTACTCATATCCTTGATTTTCAGAAAATGTCATATCAAAATTTTTCTTGGAGTTGTGTAGGCTATTAGTAGTCTACCCATCTGTGCAATGATGCACGAGGAAAAAAACAGAAAAAAAAAGTATTAATTGTAAGATAGATGAAACATATGATACATTTTTTCAAATGATACATTAATGATAAAGTAATATTAGTTAACAATCATCTTATTTATTAAATGTTATTGTCTTCTCGTTTATTTTATTGATTGCTAAAATTGATATTTGATATTAATCATAGATTTGATAGATATTTAAATTAATTGTTTATCTTTAAAATCCAATCAAAATATATCAATTGACCAATAAATTTCTATTGAATTTAGTTTGACTAATGATTGTATGTTATTTTCAATATATTAATATTCAATCAGAATCATCAGATGAAAAATTGAACAATCAAGAATAAAAAATCTTAGTTGAAAATAAAATCTCCTTTATTTATTTAATATATAATATATATTAGAGTAATAACATTCGAAATCCGAGTCCTTATCTATCTAATTGTTTGTCTAATTTGCGCGCTCTTTTTCCCTCTATTTCACTTTTTGTACTTTGCATTTGTTTCCTAGGATGGTTACTTGAACCAACATGTACTCTATTAACTTATATGACGTCATTTCTATATTATACATTTTACCACTGGGCACATATGTACAGTCGTATTTCTTGTCACGGATAAAATCATTATCAAATCGAAATCTTAATCTTCTGAAATTGGCATTGTTGTTCTGCCGATGCTAAAAAAAATTTAGTGACATTGTGTAACGTTCTGGTTTTTTTTATCTTTTCATATGAATTCATGTGGTATTATTATTGTTTAGATCAACATTTCAATTAGACAAAAACTATATTTTTTATCTTAATCATATGAATTAAACTAAGTTTATTTAAACATCATTACTTTAAAAATTTTTGATGCATTCAATCATCACTCAGAATATCATCTTTATGATGAAATTTACATCTTTTTCTAGAATTTGAATACCTTTTACACATAAGTTACATCTAACATCAAATTTTAGATCACATTTTTTCTACAAGTCTTACTCTTGTAATAAAGAAAAAAAGAAATACACAAAAAATAATAACCGTGAACTATAAGAGCTCAATAACGTGTCGATCCCTTATCAAGGATTATACGAAAGAAGAAGATAAGAAAAAAAAGAAAGAATAATCACTTGAATATTTTGTTCCATCACTTTGAAACTATCATATCAATATGATATTCATAATTATTATCACAAATACATTAATAATTCATCCTAATTATATAATGCTTGATGACATTCCAGACATGATGAATTCCATTTACTACTTTCATATCCTTTAAACTCCATACAAAAAAGACATGGCCGGCGTCCGGGGCGAAAGCGCAAAAAGACAACCATACAAAAGTAACAAAACATACGTAATGGCAACCTTCGTAATTTCCTCTAAACTCCATCCCCAATTTCGAACCCACACCCCAAAAATATCTTGCCCCGAATCTCCGCCGCCGTGGAGTCAGACCCTCTCGAACTTTCTTCTATCGCGACAACAGGGCTTCCTCTCGTTGGATATTTTCCTCCGCACACAATCCCACAATTCACCTCTCTCCCCTCATTTCTCTCACAGGGGAGAGAGAAACAGAATCAAAGAAAACCAAGGAAATCGAAAGTGTTTTCGATTGTCGTGGCATTTTTGAGATGGATAGAGACGGAGGAGGATCCGCCGGAGGATGTTACTATGCGGTGCTCGGAATCCGACGAGACGCGTCATCGTCCGATATCCGATCCGCGTATCGGAAACTCGCTCTCGTAATTCCAATCACTCTTTCTTCAATGGTTTCCGATTTGTGTGTGTGTTGTTTTGATTTGTTTTTGTTGGTTGTGTAGAAGTGGCATCCGGATCGGTGGGCGGGGAAGATGGCGTCGGTGGCCACGGAGGCAAAGCGGCGGTTTCAGCAGATCCAGGAGGCCTATTCAGGTCTGTTTTGGATTTAGTATCGGTGTTGTTTCGTGATTTTCATTGGAAGCGAGTTGCGATCATCAGATCAGATCTGTTAAGATTTCGGTTTTTGAATTTTTGATTTGGTTAGTTTTATCGGATCAAGGGAAGAGATCGATGTACGATGCAGGGTTCTATGATCCGACGGAGGAGGACGACGAGGTTCGTTTCATATCGATTCTTGATCTGTTGAATTTCGTTTTGGTGCGAAGAGATATGCTAGATCATCGGTGTTATAAGAGTTGTGCGAGGGTGGGAGATGGTTTGACTTGGTCAACTCAATTTTGTTTGGGAATTCTGTGATTTAGCTTTCTGCTTGTGTTTGATTGAGATTGTGGAATCTATGTGGGATGGAAACAGGGATTTTGCGACTTCATGCAAGAGATGCTATCGATGATGGACAATGTGCGAGGAGAGGTACTGGTTTTTTCATCATTCTTCTGCTTTTATGTAATTATGCTTCAATAGGAATACTCGTTGCTGAACACACTTTATTGTGTACTCTTCATTTGAAAACGCAGTCGTACTGTCTCCTTCGTAAAATCCATTCTGGACGATAATATCACTCGCTAATAGCCTAATAGTACAATGCTTAATTACATAAGAGAGTTTTCCTAAAGTAAACAATCCTCTTCATATTTTATAGGGAAACTTTGTGGTTAAAGAAACGTGTCGAATACATAATCTTCATTGTTAGTGAATCGATAATAAAAAGTTTTCGATGGAAGATGCAAAAAAGGGCATACAAGGATCTCAACTCTTATGAATTTAATGGTTGGTGTGATGGAATGAATCTTTTCGCGATTTTTTCTTTTTTGCCTCCATATGTACACTATCATAATCTTTCTTTTTTGATTCCATATGTGCACTATCATAACCTTCCTATATAGGATTTCATTTGTAAAGATCTCAGTTTGTTGTATGTATCCACACTAAATTGTGCTATATCTCCTTGTAAAATCAGCATTTAAGAGAATCAACTAGAAGTTAGACCTAGCCTAAATAGAGAATGAGATCTACTTTGTGGCATGCTTTTTTCTAGGTGTGCATAACTGTGGTCCAAGCTAAACGTGTTAATATGTGAAGTTTTTGAGTTAGCGTAAACACACGTTCTTCCTTTTTGCTATTCATAAAATCTTTTTTGTTTGAATATCTAATTTACACGTGATAACATTTTATCGAAGTTCCAATTTCACTTGAGCCTTTGATAACCAAATTATGCTAGTACTGTCTCTTTGACTGTATTATCAATCCACAATGATCTTTGGATTGGTCAAAAGGTGTATGGGCAGTTCTCCCCCTATAAGAACAACTTGTTTGGCAGAGTTTCTCAATTCAATAGTGTTTTGTCTCTAAATAGTTCATAGTTGCATTTAAGCAATGTGAGATCGACCTAAAAAACCTCGAAAATGTTTACCTAGTAACCATTTGTTTTTGTCCCCAACCTTGTGTCATAGGCATATACAATCAATTGATAGTCTCTAGCTGTTGGTTGTTTTGGGTTTGTTTTGGGTTCAATCTTATGGTTTACCTGAAACACAGCAGCCAGACAGTCTTGAAGACTTGCAAAAGATGTTTGTGGACATGGTTCGTGGCGATGGGGTATGCTTTGACTTCAATCAAGCAGCAACCAGGAATCCCCATTGCTCGTCTAGCAAGGCCGCAACTGTAAATCGTTGACTTCTCTGGGGCGGACAGAGACCTTGTGAGTTCAATCGCCCTTCACTGACTTCTGCTTATGGGGTTCGCCCCTTTGTTATAGGCTTAAGAACTCCTAGTTAGTTGTTCAAGTGTTAAAAGGCTCTCTGGTGGTCTCACATAGTTAGCATGAGACCCCAAAACTTAGCATTTGGACCTTTCTCAGCAAGTAATAAAGTTTCTTATATTGCATCGTTTGCCATTGGTTCTGTTTTGAATTTGATACTCAATGTTGCTGAATCCTCATGTGAGGTAAAATGGTAGTTGCACATTTGTTAGGCGAATGCAATGTTATCTACTAAAAGAGCCATGACATTCTAGTCGAAAACAGGCTCCACGGCTTCAAAGTTTTTTTTTTTTTTTTTGTTGAAACATGTTAAAATGGGTGGGCAGAACCTGACTATTGCATCCTGAAATGCGTGTGTATGGTTATATTGTCCAGAGCTGATTAATTGTTATGTACTTCTATGCCCTCTTTGCTCCCTATCATCATAAAGAGTGACAATTTCGTAGGTGCAGCGTGAAGCGGCCTTTAAACATTCCTACGTGTAGAAATATCAAATGTTGGAACCAATGTAACTCCAGGACCTTCATGTTTCGTTTAGAAGTACTAAGCTCTCAACACGTGTCTCAGTATGATAGTCTTGAAAGGTTGGACCGCTAGTTGCAACCTTTCTTGGATGTCGGGTCTCTAAGTTATAAGATAGTACACCATCTTCGTCTCCCCAAATAAGCAATTCACCATTTCTCTTGAGGTAAATGTGTTGCCGCATTGTATAAACCTTAATGGAGTATCTACTTAACCATGACTCGACACCATCACCCATAGGCAACGTTTGTACATGCGAATTTCCAACAGTGCCAACTCTTGGTTGCCGAAAGTGGTAAGAGACTCCTGCACAGAGCCCTTAGATTCCGGTCTTTCAAGTGAGCGCGCTCCTAGTGGCATCGAATAAGATGATGAGACAATTTCTTTGTATCTTCTTATTTCTGATGATTAGTCACATATCCCCTTGCCAGTGAGTATTGCCATGGAGAAAGACAGAAACCCCTGCACACGATCTGTTTAACAGCCACTCCGACGGGTGCAACAGAAACAACAGTCTTCCAGCATCGAGTGTTCGGTGTGTACACTTCAGCTGGAGGAAAAGGAACATTATCAGAAGTTTCGGCCATGACTACCACCTTTTGATCATTTCTCTGACGGTGGAATCCCTTGCCAATATAGAGAACTAGGGGCAGGATCGGACATGAAGGGAGCTCAATGAATTTCTCGATCGATGGGTTCAACAGAGTGACCGATATAGGAAAATTCCTGTCATATGAGCGAATAACAGCATAACTCCATTGATGTAACCCCTAAACAGGTAGTCAGACGAGTTTAAACCCACTTTTTGGAGATCAAGTTCATGGCTTTTGGTGAATGTATCACTGCCGTGGACATTGAGCGGATCGCCCCCAATAGAATCCCCATGTTTGATGATCATAAGATGGGTGGCATCAGAATTGATTTTGCATTGCGAGAGATATTGAAAGACAAAATTGGGGTCCTTGATCATGGAGCGCCATGATTTGCAGACCCATCTGAATCGAACCAGCATCTTAGCCGGCAGCCTCGCCAACACCTGATTTAGGAGCTCCAATGGCAGAAAGGGGATCTCGTTTTTTCGACTCATTGAAGGGCTATGATCTTATTAGGACTGAGCAGCAAAGACTTATTCTCCAGGCTATCAGGAGAATGTATGCTTCTCTTGATGGCAGAATCTATTCACCCCTGCTATTATGGTTCGTTGGAATAAGAAACTTTTCATGATCTCTTTGGTAAACAGTCTGCTGAAACTTACAGGATTTATTGCTCGCATGGTCATCTTTCGGTTGATAATAGAAGTTATTAATTATTTGATTTGTGATCTTATTATGTGCTCCTGGGCTCGCATAGATTGCAGTATTCATGTCATATGTTTAATGGTTAATGTTCTTACATTAAATTGAATGTTGTTGTATTGTGTTCAATAGTCTGCATTCACCAGGAAGGTATATGTTGAACCGGCATTCGCTGGTTCGTTTGCAAATGATGGCAATCTCCAGCTGCTTGAGGTATGTTTCAGTTCCGAAAATCAAGCTGGTTTTGGCGAGGCATATTGAAAGAGAATTCAATATTCGAAGGCAGGGAATAATAGTTATAGGAAAGCAATGGATGAGGATATAGCAACCTGTATAGAACTTGAAAAGAACAGTGGGTAACAACATGCCTAAGGAAGATTGAACAAATCATTGAACTCTTTTTTGTGCATTTGTAGTCAACAAGACTAAACTCTCGATGTACGTCTCTATATGACTTGTATAGAGACATAGTTCTATATATTGTACTGCAGCCATGTCCCTAATGATCAGTTCACCGTTTCTCTCGAGGTGAATGTTCAACGGCCACCATGCGTGAATGCCAATGCCAATGGAGCATCTCTTGCTCCACGACTTGGCATTACCGTACTCCTCCATCACCCATAGCTCGCACCTGCCAATGTATATTGCCAACAATGCCAGCAGTTCATCACGATAAGTGGCAAGAGCGGCCTGCCAAAGACGCTCTAGTTGCGGTCTATCGAGATAACTTAGCACGTCCTTAGTTGCGTCGAATACAATGACACAATCCCTTTTGGAATCCTGATCATCAAGGATAACTCCCCGCCAATGGCAATTCCCATGGAGGAAGACGGAGAAACCAGCACACCCGTAATCTTTAATAGCCACTCCAGCAGGAGCCACAAAAGCAACCATATTCCAGAATCCGGTATTCAGCGAGTACACTCCATTAGGAGGAAAAGGAACTTCAGGAGATGGTCTGTGTATGACCACTACTTTGTAATCATTGCACGAACCATCAAACCCCATACCAATCCCCATTGGCATTAGCGGATCTAACAGCTGCGACATCGGACATGGTGGAAGCTTGACGATCTTCCTAATCGACGGGTTAAACAGGGTGATGGTATAATTGGGATCGGGGTCAGGGTTCCAACAGGCCAGCAGCATCACTCCTTTAATGTAGCCTTTAAGAACATAGTATAGTAAACCTAAACCTATATCAGAAAAATGAAGTTCGTGGCATTTCTTGAATGTAACGCTGTTAAATATAAGAAGCAAAGAGGTCCCTCTGACGACCATGAGATGGGTACCGTCACGATTCATGGTGTACGAAGAAAGATGCAGTGAGACGAAGTTGGGATCCTCGATCACAGAGCGCCATGTTCTACAGACGCACCTGAATCTCATCAATGTCTTCACCGGCAGCTTCGCCCATATCTGCTCCAGTACCTCCTGTGGCAAAAGGGGGACTTCGGTTTCTTTTCTCGTCATGGATTGGCTTTGGACGTTCAAGGTTGGCAATCGACCACGGGCTATTTGGGAGGCGTTGGGTGATTCATGACACAATCTATATTGGAAACTGTGGAGAAATCAACTCCGACAAAAGTAGAGAAACCAACGAGAAGATTTTGATACGATATGCATATTTTTGTTTATATTTATAACAAATAAATTTTAATGATTAAGCTTAAATTATCATGTCTAGATCTCAATCTTTTATTCTGATCTCAGTTATGAGATCTTCATTCAATTAATATATATGGTGAATAATTACTTGATGGTTTTTTGTTTTTTTTAATAGAATTGAAGAGTTTCATGTTCATCATCTTCTGGTGAAAAACAACAAACCACTTTCATCTTAGAAAAACCAATAATATAACTGGAGTTGGGATCCGTTCAAATCCCAACACAGCTTTCAAATCAAACGTGCCGGCGACGCTTCCGTCGACACGGGCAGCCGCCGCAGCAGCAGCGGATCCTTTCTCCGTTCACTCTTCAGAGTCGATGAGAATTGAGATGGTAAACTGTCAAAAAATTTCGATCATTAAATGCATAGGGTTTTGATCCATCGCAGTCATAATCGTCCCATTCTTCGACCAGTGAACGCCTAGGGTTTGGATCACTTGAAGCCGTGTTGTCGATTCGATAATGGTTTCAACTTCAGCATTGCTCGTTATCATGAGTTACTATATGGAAATGTGAGTAATACTAATTGGTATTGATGGAGGAGTATTGACATTGTTGCTGAGTCGTGTTTCGATTAACTAATCGATCCTAATAGGATTAGACGTAGTATGTGAGCTTATGCTTACAGGTTTTGTTGATCGATTGGTCTGTGTCTCTTTTAAAGAACAACAGGGTAATTATAATAGGGACAGAGTGGATGTCCTAATCCTGGCCTGAATTCGTAACTGCTGGCGACGTCAATGTCATTATTATCGTGTTGTTTCTTTCATATGATTCATGAGTTTGCACCGTCATCGCTGGCCTTATTTTGTTCTTACTGTTGCAAGCTAAACTAGAGTGATTTGTTGTTTTCCAGGTGATTGTTCGGTTCCTATTCGGTTCAGTTGGAACAAGTACTATTATCATGTAAGTAAGCCAAGGATTTGCTCAGATGATTGCAATCTGCAGCTTGTGTTATGTTACAGTTTCCAGAATTGCTCCAGCGTTTTGGTAAATTACCAGGAAACAGAACAGATCGAAATTGAAAATAACAGGATGAAAACTAGTAGCATGTAAATATCAAATTACATGTTGAAAGGCCGAAAACAATAATTCAGGATAAGCACAATTATAACTTCAAAATCAAGTATCTCTATTCAATAATGTGTATAATTAATAGTAAAAAAAAACATTCGATTGCAATATAATTTAAGCATAATTATCGAGCTTTTCTCTCTGTATTTAAGAGCACTAAACTCTCAATATATGTCAGTGCGTAATGACCATGAGGAGCTCGATATCCAGGGAAGACTTCCACCAGTTGGGTCACAAAATCATAAGATTGTACCACACCTTTATCTCCCTTATAAATCAATTCACCATTATCCTTGAAGTAAATGTAACGTTGCATGTTCAAAGTAACATGGGAGCATCTCTTGCTCCAAGACTTGGCATTGCCATAGTCCTCCATCACCCAAAGGCAAAAGTTGCTGCCGAGGATCTCAAAAATCACCAACTTTTCATCATGAAAAGCGATTTAGAGTCTGAAACAGGGAGTCACGGGATTGTGGTCTTCCTAGAAAATTAAACCTCTCCTTAGTTGCATCAAAGGAGAAAAGAATTGGATGATCAATACTAATCATCCCTAACCAATGAGTATTACCGTGGAGGAAGACAGGGAAATCGAAGCAATCGAGATGTTTACCAGCCACTTCAGCAGGAGTGGGAACGGCAACCGTCTTCCAACGGCCAGTGTTGAGCGAGTAAATTGCAGCCGAAGGAACAATGACTTTGAGAGTGTCAGGTTCAGCCGTGACCACCACCTTATAATCCTTACTTAATCTGTCGAATGCCAGACCAATTGCCGTTGGGACGTAACAATGTTGCAGGGGCTGACATGGCTGGAGCTTGACGACTTCTGAATCGACGGATTCAGGAGAGAGATCGCAGCTGGAGGGCTATCGGCTGCAAAATAAGAGACCAGCAACATCACCCCATGTACGTAACCATTTATCCAGTAATCTTTCAAAACTTGATCACTCAAATCAGGTAGAGGAAGTCGTTTGTTTTTCCAAGTTTTAACAGAACTGAGAAAAGGTGGGTCGATGCCGAGGGTGAATGCACGAGATCCGAATGTCATTAGGTGGGTAGAATCGACATTGTTTGTATAGGTGTGGCGATGGGGTCGTCGATCATGGAGCGCCATGATCTGCAAACACATCTAAACCTCACCAGCGTCTTCGCCGGTAGCCTTAATAGTAGCATATTCAAGATCTCCGGTGGTAGGTATAGCATTTCGTTTGTTTTCCTCGAAGACTGTCAATGGATGTACTACGCTTGACAAGTTCTGATTTTCCTTGAATGATAGTACGGACAGGAAGAAAACCTGATATGATAGCTTATTAGGAAGCAAAGGGGATTTGTTTGGATTAAATTTGAGACATGTTCTGTTACTCAATCAGAATCTGAATTTATACTGTATTATTTTATTCTTCATCTCTAGAAAGATTTTCACCATCAATATTATTGTGGAGATTCAATCTTATCTATTTTCAATAATTTTTCAGTAAAGCATGTTACTCCGTATTCTTCACATTAACATATACATAAAGTTTACACTTCAGTGGAAGCACAGTTAAACAACTATAAACAAGATAGAACTCGATCAAGTAAACTTTCATTTACACATCAACCAACATACTGTTTACATACTATAAGATCCAATGCCAACTACACCAAAAGAACACAAAACCTGATCATCACAATCAAAACCCCTTTGCTCCCAATTCATTTCCCAACTAGATTCTAAACTATC
>JAOVYX010019089.1:0-19055 GCA_035668315.1 Drosera spatulata
CCTTCCTCTTCATGAAGATGGACGACGATCCTTCCACATGTCAGAACGAGGCTGGTAGAGCTTTTCTTCCTTTTCAACCACCTCCGGATGACGACTTCTGTCCCCCAGAGCAGCGCGATGTTAGACTACCTGGCTATTGACGCCTATTAGGTTGTTGTAAACTCGTTATATTTGTATAATTCGAAATTTTAGTTCAATTTGATTGGTGTTTGAATATTTCTGAGTTTCTTGATGAGTTTCTTGATGTTCCAGGGACATGTATTTGTGTTGGTACGCGTTGAAATTCTGATTTATTTTTTAAAATTCAACTCAATTAGCGACGAATTCCGTCGCTAAATGTTCAATAATTGAAAGAGTTTTTTAGCGAAGGAATCCATCGCTATTTTATGAAGAAATAACTTAGCGACTTATTCTATCGCTACATTTTTAAAAATTGATAATGACATTTAATGACGGACTCCGTCGTTAATTTATTTTAAAATTAACGACGGAATCGGTCGTTAAATTTTTAAAAATTGATAATGACATTTTTCCTTCTGAATTCCCTTTAGTTCCACCTATTCTTCTGAAAAGACAGCTTTAAGTTCTTTGAAATCAAAGGTAAGAGGACTGTAAAGTTTAAGCCAATCCACTCCTAGTACCATATCATAGTTATCCAGTTCAAGCAGTCTGAGATCAACAGTATATTGCTCCCCTTGCATACACCATTTGAAAGAGGGAGAAACAACAATGCTCTCTACAAAGTCACCATCGTGTCCATTCGTTCCCCTCACCTCAGCCCTCAACCTCGTAATCGCATTCTCCGTCTTCTTTCTCTCTTCATCCATCATCTCTCCCAAGAACCCTCTCAACATAACCAAGTCGACAACCGGTGCCTGAGCCGTCGCTGTAGCGAGATTCGCAAAAACTCTCACGTTTTGTCTTGTTCCTCTCGCCATGGAATGTGGTGGTTAGTGATCGAGGTCCCCTTGGAGCGGGAGCTCTGATACCACTGTAATGAGACGAAATGAACTCTTAGCATTAGCTCACACCAGTCAATCACAAGGCTCAACCCACTAATGTTCAACAATCAAAAATCAACAACTGAGTAACAAACATCTCAAGCCTCTCCTTTATATACACATGAGGAGGCTGTAACAAGGTGTAAAAGTATGACTAAACATAATACAAGAATAACAAATAACTATGTATATATTCCCGTATACAGTACATGACAAGATTCTACTTTCAACTTGTTGTTTTTTGTGGGAATCATTACGTATTGGTTCTTCTTCGTCGCCGTCCATTTGTCGCCGTCATCTTCGTCAGTTTGTCGTCGTCGTAGCCAGTTCGTCTTCATTATCTTCAATTCATGACAAGACTTCCTGTGTGAGCAAGAAAATGAGGATGTTGATTTGGACCAAATAATATTTTGAGAAGAAGAACAAAGGCGTGGCGAACATAATTGTCATCGTTTGGTTGAAAATGATTACAAAATTTGATTACCATAATTTAAGCTCCCATTTCAATTGTGACGGATTGATTTTTTTATGATAATTTATGCCTATATAGAATATATAAGGATGATCAATTTGTTTTTATGAACATAAAAGTGAGAGAAATAAGAAAAAAAAAATTATTATGGAAGAAGTTAATGTAATATAATTTTGAATGGAATATTTGCATGGCTTTAGACTTAGAGGTTCCCTTAATTGGAAGATGACTTCCTTTGTTCTTGTTCAAAGTAGGCTTTGCAAAATGCGGTGCTTTGGCCTTTGGAAGAAGACCTTTTCTGTAACTCCAAAGTCTTGCAATGTGATGCAACTTTCTTCGACACGTGCAGAATCATGTAGCGAAACAGAGTTATAAACTTTTGGAACACAAAGTCAAAAGCAAACACCTGCTAAACTATATCAACTACATGAACCCTAAAAAAAGTTATGAAAAGCAGGGATATTATGGTAATTTTGTACGAAACATATTGTGAAATAGGAAAAGATTATAATTTTTATTAGACATAAAAAATTGTTGCAATTGGAATTAGACATAGAAAATAGTAATTTTTACTTTTTTCCTATATGCGCTTGATGTTATTTTCATCTTGGTATACAATTTAGAAGGATTAATTCAAATATAAATAACCTTTTATTGTAATTATACGATCACAAGACAACTTCTGAAAAAAGTTTTTACGTATAGAAAACTACGTACATCGATAGTATGTTACTCCCTTCATCTCATAATTATTATAATATGTACGTATTTTGTATTATTCTATATGTATGAATATAAATTTTATTTTAATATCAAATCACGTCCGATCGTCCCGTAATATATATTAGGTTGAATTACATAATTTATACAATTATTGATATTTTCATGATAAATTTTAAAAAATTACATTTTAACGTCGTGACCGCATCGTAAGATGTCTCGCCCGCCCAAGTGAATTAGTTGGTGCAAAAAATATTAGAAAACGTGAACAGTTCTCCGCATCGTGAGATGCATATACCTCAGAAAGGGTACGTGGCAAGTCATCGACAAAGTATACCAAAAAGTAATCCTCACAGGATTTTTATTAGCCTCTTAGTCTTCCACTCGCTTCCAACAACAACACGAAGGTGGTGTGACTTTGATTTTCTGTTACTAAATTCATGTGCGTTAAATTTATAAAGTCAAAACGTTAGCAAAAACTTTTGGAGGGAGGGAATAGTTAGATTCATCATTCGCATGACACGTGATTCATCTTCTAACTTGGCAAGATAAGACTTCTTCATTCGTAATTGATATCCATACGTTGGCCCTTGACAAGGACTTCTTGGAACCAAAAAGCCCAAGCAAGTTCCCATGTCTCTCCTATATATACAAGCCACTTAATGAGCAAACCAAAATACACCACTATCTATCAAAGCATACAACATCTTATACAAACATTCATCATGGATCAACTGAAGCCAAATCCGGCAAATTCAGCTCCCTTAACCCCCTTATCGTTCCTCGAACGTGCCGCTGTCGTCTATGCTGACGAACCCTCAACGGTCTATAACAACGTCGTGACCACCTGGTCACAGACATATCGTCGCTGCCTCCAGGGCGCCTCGTCCCTGGTCTCCCTCGGGATCAGACGAAGGGATGTTGTCTCTGTCGTCGCCCCCAACACTCCGGCCATGTATGAGCTCCAGTTTGCGATACCCATGGCGGGAGCTGTACTAAATAACATTAATACACGACTAGATGCTCGTGCACTCTCAGTGATACTTAAACACAGCGAGTCTAAGCTTGTCTTTGTCGACCATGCCTATCGTCCCTTAGTCCTCGACGCCATGTCTTTGCTCCCTAAGGCCACCTCTCGCCCGCTCCTCATCTTGATCGCTGACGAGAATGATGACTCCAATCAGCCGGCTACACTGATGCATCCGTTTATTGATAGGTACGAGAATTTTATAAGCAGAGGCGATCCGGCATTTGAGTGGATCCGGCCAGAATCCGACTGGGATCCGATCAGCCTAACCTACACCTCCGGCACCACGGCTGCACCCAAGGGAGTCGTCCACTGCCACCGCGGCAACTTCATCATCGCCCTCGACACCATCATCGAGGCCTCGATTCCTAGACAAGCCATCTATCTCTGGACTCTCCCCATTTTCCACGGCAACGGCTGGAGCTTCACTTGGGTGATGGCGGCCGTCGGCGGAACTAATATCTGTCTCCGGAAATTCACTGCCGGAGATATTTATGCCGCCATTCGTGAACACTCTGTCACACACTTCTGTGCCGTCCCGGCTGTGCTCAACATGATATGTAACTACCCATCGGCTAAACCCCTCAACCGCCCCGTCGAGGTCATCACTGCCGGAGCCCCGCCACCAGCGACAATCCTTTCCAAGACGGAAGCACTCGGATTCCGAGTAAGTCATAGTTATGGACTCACGGAAACCGGCGGGCAGATGGTGTCTTGCACATGGAAGAGAAACTGGGATAAACTTCGGGCCAGCGAGCGGGCACGTCTCAAGGCGAGGCAAGGTGTTCGGACGCTTTGCACCACTACCGTCGATATCATCGATCCGGTCACCGGAAAGAGTGTTCCGGCGGACGGGAAGTCACTAGGAGAAATTGTGCTGAGAGGGCCAAGTTTGACTTTGGGTTATTTAAAGGACCCCGTAGGGACATCTAAGGTTATAAAGGATGATGGTTGGTTCCGAACAGGTGATGTGGGTGTGATGTACCCTGACGGTTACTTGGAAATCAAGGATAGATCAAAAGACGTGATCATTAGCGGCGGCGAGAACATTAGTAGTGTTGAGGTGGAGTCCGTTTTGTATAGTCATCCGGCGATCAATGAGGCCGCTGTGGTTGCTAAGCCCGACGAGCGTTGGGGTGAGACGCCTTGTGGGTTCGTAAGCTTGAAGCAGGGGAATAAGGTGACCGAGAAGGAGATAATTGAGTATTGCAGGGAGAGGTTGCCGCGGTATATGGTGCCTAAGACCGTCGTGTTTCGACGTGAGCTGCCTAGGACGTCGACCGGAAAGATTCAGAAGTTTGTGCTGAGGGAAATGGCTAGGGACATCGGAGCTCCTCCGAGGATTCAGAGCAGTTTGTAGGTCGCGATGTTGTAATCAGATGATGTAATGATGCCAAAATTATTCACTACAAGTTTTTCTTGTAGTATGTCATATGCAAAGATTTCTTGTAACAGGTTCAAAATACTACTTTGAGTTTCTTTGCCTTGTTAGACTCATCAATCAAACTCGAGTCGCCCTCTTCAAGTTCTTCTTGAGCTGTTTTGATTTAAGCTTTTTTTTTTTTTTTTTTCTTGTAATGGCTTATCATGGACGGTTTCATTACTTTTTCTTTTTGTTTGTTATGGTTTAAGCTTATTAATCATGAAACAACCAAATATTTAACACTTCATACCGAAAATCACTCTTTTTGGTTCATTAACAAAAAACACACTCGAGTCGAGTACTCGAATAGCAAATAGTTCGGTTTGCCTAGAGCTCGGTAATTTGGATTTACTTTGAGAGTTTTCTTTCAAATACAGCAATACACGCATATGTTGCCGATGTATCATGAACCAGTCACACACACAATAAAGTAAAAATGGATAAAGACACAAGCGTGCAAATTATGATATAAATGTCTCACCCTTTTTCAACGAGACATGAACATCAACAACGGGAGCAAAATGCAGAACATCAATTATAGTTTCACGTCGCGTGCTATGCTTAGTTTTTTGACGACACATGAAAGCAACAACTTTATAATTGAGATACATGGAACCAGCCGAGTCATGGCCCATATGTGAACGTATCCGTATATCGACACACGGTCGTTAATAATGAGCATGGCTAGCCGGCCACCCAGCTCATGGAGGATATAACAAACATAAGGGAGAGATGATGATCCACGGAGGATATATCACGTGTTATGACTTGATCTAATATCACGTCATAGACATTAATCTATCACAATTTTGAATTTATGGTATAAAGTCCATCGTGATCTTTGCATCCTTTATGTCAGAAAACCTCTATCTGGAGGAACCCCACATATCCAAAGTGTGGTTTTCTTAATAAATGGAGAGAGAGAGAGTTATTGTTTAAAACATAAAAAATATATTATATTTAATTACATTTCTATCTAAAACATATTACCCCGCATTAAAACATTCATCATCTATAATCAGTGACGATGCAGGAATTTATCAGTGAGACGACTAAGGGAATACATAAAAAATAAAATAAAAATTAACGTGTTTATACTCGATTTGTTATTATGGTAATATTTTGACTGTGTATATTAATCCAGGTAAAATTTGACTCATATCGTTATATAATAAAATATCATTTATCGTGAAACACTAATACTAATTTAAGTTATACATTTAATTTTGGATCAACAACATAATTTTCCTATGTCGTTAAAACGAACAAAAAACCTACTTAAAATGCATAGTAAAATAAGTCATACATTACCTTTATTTTAGATTGGATGGAGTATAATTTACGGCGTCTTTAAAATGTTTGAATTTTATTATATCATGATATATAATTTTTAATTTGTTATGATAACATTCTATTATTAAAAAAATTTTAAAAATCTAATTATGATGTCAAAATGATTTATCCTAATAAAAAAAATAGATTTATAAACATCAATTCTCTAAAAAAAATATTCTCTTCGTTTCATATTAAATACAACACTCCCAATTATTATACTATTCAATACGTATTTTGAGAAATTTCGTTTATCGTCTTAATGATATAATAAAAATTATGCCACTATGTTAAATTTAAATACATAACTTAAATTATCATTAGTATTTCATAATAATTTTTCAAAAATGATGTTTGATTGTCCCGCGACACGAGTCAAAACTTCACCTCGATAACTGTATTTTCAAACTGTTATATACGAAATGAAGGGAATAATAAGAAGGAGAATACTAAATTTTAGAAGTACAACAACAAAAAAAATAAAAAAATAAAGAAACAAACAAAACACAAAAGATTAAAAAGGTTAAAAACAAAACCACAACAAGAACTTTTGCTAAAAGAATAAATGGGACATAATTAAAAAAATAAAGACAATAAAAAGGAGAGGCCACAGGCAAGGTTTAACCCACCACTTAAATATCTTTGTCATCTATCATTTTTTTTTTCTGTGACAAGGATGTTCGAATCAGTTCGCGCGCATCTCGATTAATCTTTCGGACACTAACAAGACGCCCCCTATCAGAATCGGATAAAGCTTTGATAGAAATCAACGAACGTGACCAACCTGGATTTTAAGGATAGTAGGATTCAGTTGAATCGAACACCACTAGACCAATTCAGATTGGTTTTATCATCTATCATTTTCGTCATAGGATAAATATAAAAAATAATTTTTATATTATTTAATAATTATTTTGAGAAGTTTCGTTCTCGTCTAACTGATATAAGAAAATTATGTTAATGGTTTGGGATTGAAATATATAACTTAAATTATTATTAGAATTTACGATAATTTTATAAAAAATGATGTTTGATCGTCCCGCGATACAAATCAAAATTTACTTCGATAAACCCCGATCAAATTATTATGATAATTATAAAACGAAAAAAATAATAATACCTAAGTTATTATACCCATCCTAGCGGGGGCTACAGACCCCACAGCCACTATTGTGATATCGTTACTGTCTGTAATACACTTTATCTATGTGATATAAAAAATCTCAAATCTCATTATTATTTATTAAAATAATTATATTCTTCAAAATTTATAAATATTTAATATACATTAAATTCACGTTTTAAATAATTTGTGGTTTCTATGTTAGTATAAGATGGAGGGAGCAGGAGTATTACTTTATGATGTAACGGTACAATCTTGAACATTTGCGTATACTCCATTTTGAACGGCAAAGGGGAGCGTAGCATCGCAGCACAGAACAGACAGATAACGTGAAAAGTGGGAAAAGGACAACCCATACCCCCTCACTTGTCTTCCCACTCGCCATTTCCATTTTCCAGGTGTTTGCCTTTCCACCCTCACCTCAGATTCTTCCTCTCTCGCACACCTGCACTCACCACCTCTCAGCCACCGCTTCACCACCACCATGGCAGAAGAAACCCCAGTTGCCCACACCGCTATCAAGAACCCACCACTCACAGAACAGCAGCAACCAAAACCAGACCCATCACTTGCCTTCGACGAGGAGCGCCAAAAGGGTGGGTCAGATTCGGGGAAATCAGCCGCGTTTATTCAGCCGGCGGTGTCGTTCAAGGAAGAGAGCAACCTGGTCTCGGATCTCTCCGATTCCGAGCGCCTCGCCCTCGACGAGCTCCGAACCCTCCTCCGTCAAGCCATAGACAACAACACTCTCATTTCCCCACACCCAATTGAACCAAAAACTGAGGAGAAGGACAAGGACAAGGATGAGAATGAGGATGAGAACCGAACGCCCCTTGAGGCATTTCGTCGAACACCTTCTAGGCAGGTCTCGATTTGGGGGATTCCGCTCTTGGAGGATGATAGGAGCGATGTGGTGCTCTTGAAGTTCCTGCGGGCGAGGGATTTCAGGGTGAAGGATGCGTTCGAGATGATTGGGAGGACGATATCGTGGCGGGTTAAGTTCGGGGTGGACGACATGGTTCAAGAAGACGAAGACCAAAGAGCACGAGATGAACATTCGATGGAGAAAGTTGTGTTTATGCACGGGCATGACAGGGAAGGGCACCCGGTGTGTTACAATGTTTACGGGGAGTTTCGTGATAGGGATTTGTACGAGAGGACGTTTTCGGATGAGGAGAAGAGGAGGAGGTTTCTGAAGTTGAGGATTCGGTTCTTGGAGAGCAATGTCAGGAAGCTCGATTTCGGGCCTGGTGGGGTGAATACTTTGGTGCAGGTTAATGATCTGAAGGGTGCTCCGGGACCGGGGAGGACTGAGCTTAGGATCGCGACAAGGCAGGCGTTGTTGTTGCTTCAGGATAACTATCCCGAGTTCGTCGCCAAGCAGGTATATGCGATGGATTAAGTTATGTTAGGTTGACTGTTTGTGTTGCGTGTATCGTCGATTTGTCATGTAGTTTGGGGTTATATGAATGATATGTTATTAGGTGAATGCATTGGTGAGTTTGGTCTCAATGTGTGAAATCAATAGGAGTATTCGTTAGTGTAGTTTGTTATGTCGTTTGGGTCTGTGTGGATGATATGTTAATGGATTGGTGATTTTGCCCTCCATGTGTGAAATCATTAGGAGTATTGGTTAGTACAGTGTGACATTGAGAGCCCCTAGTTCTGTGATCGTAACGCACGTCAGACGAGGACTTGAAGCAGTCGACAACCTCAACAATGTCATCTTTCTCATGAACGCGGTAGTGGGAATCTGACGCATGATTTCTACTTTGACTGATGATAGAAGATTTATCCACTAATATGTATCTTAACATAGTTGTGCTTCCTCTAGTTGCATTGAAATTTCACCCACCCTAATGTTGCTTTACTGAGTATTCGATCCACTCAAAGGTACATCCTGCTTTTCCCCCTATCTTGGATATCGAACTTCTGGACATGGCTTTCTCCCAAGCAAATAATGGAATATGCTATAGATGTTATTTGCTTCAAAGTTTTTATCGCTGTATGTGGCACTTGTGGTATCTTGAAACATTCACAGATTATTCCTTACGTCTGAACTTGAAGGTGTTTATCAATGTGCCTTGGTGGTATATCGCCTTCTATGCAATGCTGAGCCCATTCATGACCCAGAGGACCAAAAGCAAGTTCGTGTTTGCCGGGCCAGCTAGAACTGCTGATACTCTTTTCAAGTGAGTAGAACACCACCTCTTTTTGATTGGCCTGTCGTGAATTTGTTCATGTTAACTTGATCTGTGTTATCAAATCGGTGGCCAGATACATATCACCTGAGCAAGTCCCAATTCAGTATGGTGGCTTGAGTGTCGACTCCTGTGATTGTAATCCTGAATTCACCATGGATGATCCAGCTACGGAAGTTACTATAAAACCCACGACTAAGCAATTTGTTGAAATCTTGGTTTCTGAGGTAGGATTTTGAAGTAAGGAATTCAAGCATCTTTCACAGTATCATATATTCATATAGGCTAGAGTATGATTAGTTGTTATCATAACATCATCCCTGCTGTTTAATTGCAGAGATGCATTATCGTTTGGGAACTCAGAGTAGTTGGATGGGAGGTGACGTATGGAGCTGAGTTTGTCCCGAGCTCTAAGGATGGTTACACGGTGATCATACAGAAGGCAAAGAAGATGCGACCGAGCGATGATCCGGTGATAAGCAGCAGATACAAGATCAGTGAAGTTGGTAAGATAGTTCTCACCATCGACAACCCAAGCTTCAAGAAACGGAAGCTTCTCTACAGGTACAAGGTCCTGCCTTACACAGACCGATAGTCGTGTGGCAATCTGTTCTCTCCATGTTCAAAGTCGTCAAGGGTGATGAAATGGTTCCCCTTTCCTGAAATCTGTGAGAAAGGTTAGGCTTAACTGCTTAAGTTATTTACCAAATATGTTTGTAGCTGTAGAACATCACTATAGAGTGTTGAATTTGTGTGTTTTTCAGTTGGATTTCTAATTAGTGTAACTACATACTTTTGGTAGTCTAAGACGCTTGTAATTGTTTGTGTGATGCCATGAGCCTGCCTCGTTTGAGATCTGGCATGCATGCATATGATGGAAGATCCCACGGGAGAGTAGACGCATTCGGAAAATCGAGATGGGATCTTATATTTGCTATATTGGTTCCCGAAGATGTTTCAGCTCATTAGATTTTGTTTCTACCTCTCAAATACTTAATGCGGTCGATCCACCTAACGCGTAGTTTGAAGGTCACGAGGATGCTGATGATCTGATAATGCGCTCTGGGTTGAGTGTGGGCAAGCGTTCATCTATATAGGATGGAAGAGTATCATGGAAAAACCCTACCAGCAGGTACCATTTCGGGCCAAGAACTAAATGCTGACCTGGTTTGGTATATACACCATCTGGTTTATTGCTAGCTGTTGCTGCTATGGCCATCTGATAGCGCACCTCCAGTCTCTGTTCTGCTGATCTTATCGTAACCTGTGATCGTCAATGTTTGAAAGGGTATCGAGCAAACGATCAACCTCTCGATAACTGTACACGGACCCACTGAGAGCGAAAAATCACTGTAAGCCCAATCAACCGGAATAGCCATTCTTTTGTCACAAAATGATTAGTAAGGGTATCTCAATAACTAATACCCCTTTCGTCCCGGAAAAGATATAATATATATATATATATATGTATGAATATAAATATTTTTATATTAAATTACGTCTGATTGTTCCGTAATATATATTATATTGAAGTACGTAATTTATCCAACCGTTAATATTTCATGATAAATTTACAAGAAACTATGTTTGATAGTCCTAACGTACATGTCAAATTTTGTTGCGATATATATATCAAGTCAATCCATTGCATCCTTTCTGAGATGGAGAAGATATGAACTTGAAAACATTGGAGAAGTCAGAGGTTTTGTCATGCCATATATATCTAACAACATTATTCTAAGTTATATTTGTTCATTAAACTGATTCTTTTATACTAGCACTTCTTCTGTAGTACCTTGGTCACATAAAAAAGAATAACCGTTTAACTAGTAGGATTTGTCGAGATAAATTCGATTAACATAACCGGACAATGAAATACTATTATTTTACACAAATTTTTCTTTATATATTAAAGTACTAACCCGTGCGATGTACGGTGACATCATAAATAAATATTATACATAATTATATCTATGTCAAATTAAAAAAGTTAAAAATTAATGATCGTCTTACATAATCAATATAATCCGATTCAAATCATATATTACATTGAAAATATAACTTGATGACTTTTTGAAATAATTTAAGATTTATTGATAAATTGATCCAAGATTTTTAAATTATATATGATAATTTTTATGCATTGCTTATATTATATTAATCCAAATCGATTTTAAGTAAATCATCCTAAAAATCGACTCATGAAATATATTATTGATAAAACAGTTATGGTTAGATTGATATAAGATAAAAAAATTCCAACATAATGTATGAATCGTTTTGGTTAGATTTGTTACTAAATTATAGTGGTATAAGATTTAATTTTAAATTTATTTTTTTAAATGCTTGTATAAAATTTATAACATGTAATTATTCTAGTTTCAGAATTTGTACATATGATGTTAAAATTTTATTTATTATTTATTTATTTATTCATAGTTTTGATCAAATGATTAGATTTGATTTGATACTCATTCTTAAAATTTAATCTTAATAGTTTAATTCGTAATAAAGGATTAGATATTTAATTGGTAAAGATTTTTCTTTAGTTTTAATAAAATGAAATATCGTGACATATCCTCATGCCGTTTGTCATCCAAATGATTTGCTATCTGGATGTTTTGTGTAAATATATATGTAATAAATTAATCATAATATAATTTATGTATTTTCATACGACGATATTTACGTGACGATATAATATCGTTTTAGTATAACTGTAATAAGAACAAAGTTCGTCGAATCTATATATATATAAAGCAAATTTACGTGACGATAACAATCTGCTGGCAGGAGACATACCGCTCCTCACCAGGGGTCCCGACAACCGAGTACTGTTTGGAGTACGCAAAGGGAATATTTTAAGACCTTCATTAAAATAGATAATATTTCATCTGTCCTATTAATTTTACAATGTTTTGATTTTACACACATATCGATACAAAATTCGATACGCGTATAACGATGATCAAACGTATTTTTTTTATATTTATCATGAAATATCAATGGTTATATAAGTTACGTACTGCAATATAATACACATTGTAGGACGATCAGACGTGATATGATATGAAACGAGACTTATATTCATAACTATAAAATAATAAAATACGCACATGTTGCAAAATATGTGAGACGGAGGGAGTATTATTTTGTGAAGTGTATTGTGATTATTGTTGTTGGTTTTTTGTTCTGGTATCGGGTTGTGATTTCAAAGTTTTGAACAATATTGTGGAACGAAATAACCCAAACTAATCTTTGTAAATTTTGTTTTGTCAAAATAATTGTGTAAAATTCATACTTGTAATTCATAAGTGATTTATATATGACAAAAGAAATATATCTATATATATATATATATTTATATATGAATGTATGTATATATATATCAAATTTAAAAAGGATAAACTGACAAATCCTATGAGGAGGGAATACAGACTAGGACAAGCTTCAAACCTACAAACTCCACAGAAACCATTAGAGTTCTTGAATTTCTGGACCTATTTGGTCCAGTTGAAGTGAAAAACAAAAGTAGAAAGAAGTATACTCTTGTGAATTGTGGATCATTACTCAAGATATACTTAGCTAATATTTCAACATAAGAAAAATGAAACCTGCAATTTACTAACTAGATTCTTAAGGCAGCTTCAAAATGAGAAGGTTGTTGATGTGATTGTCATCAGGAGTAATCATGATATAAAATTTGACCAATATAATGAGGACAAATACTGTGATGATTATGATATCGCACCTAAAATACCACAGCAAAAAAGTGTTACTGAGAGAAAAAATAGTTAACTCACAGATGTAGCAAAGACAATGCTGTCAGATGCTGAACTGCCAAAAAGTTATTGGACAGAGGCAATAAACACTGCTTGCTATGTCCTGAATAATTGTTTAATACACAAGTATCACAATAGAACCTCTTATGAATTGTGGAAAGAAAAGACACCAAGTGTCAAGTGCTTTCATGCATTTAGATGCAAATGTTACATTCATAAAAAGGAGAAACAACGTCTAGAAAAATTTGATTCAAAATTAGATTGGGGAATTTTTCTATGATATTCTACTACAAGTAAGGTATTTAGGGTATATAGTAAGAGAACTGGAAGAATAGAGAAATTTGTATATATATTGTTTGATGAAATAGTTAGTTCTCCTCGAGTTGTTGATGTTTTTTTTTATGAAGAATGTATTTGTGTAGATGATGAACAGATTGAAGAATAGGAACCAAATGATGCAATAAAGGAGAAACTATCTGCACCCGACAAAGAAAACAAAGATGATGCAGCAAGGAACGAATCTACTGCAGTCGAACAACAACGGACGGAGGCCTCAATCAATGTAGCACAAACAAAAGGAAGATGGATAAAAGCTCATACTCAGAATGTAACCATTGGTGACAAAGATGCACAAGTGCAAACTAGGAGAGTTACAACCAAAGAATGTCTATCTGCATACTTCATCTCAGAAATGAAACAAAAGACCATCAAGCAAGCCTTAGGAGATGCCAACTGGATTGATGTTATGCAGGAAGAACTAAATGAGTTTGAAAGAAATAAGGTTTGATACTTGGTGTCAAGACCAAAGGGCTATCCGATAATAGGCTACAAGTGGGTATTCAGTAACAAAACGGATGAAAATGGAGTTATTATAAAAAAACAAAGACAAATTGGTGGTCAAAGGATTCTCACTGGAGGAAGGAATAGATTTTGATGAGATATTTGCTCACGTGGTCAGAGTTGAAGCAATTAGAATGTTCCTAACCTATGCAAATGAGTTCGGATCATGTCACACAATATATATAGGGTTTGAAGGAATTAAAGGCCCTTTATCTAATTGACTAAGGGAATCAATACTAATCATTGATTCAAAAAGTAAAATAAAAAATGGTTGAATTCCCACTATTCAATTTTTACTACTTAAAAGAAAAAAGATAGTTGGAAAAATCAATGATCAATATTGATTTTTTTAGTCAATTAACTAACGGACCTTTAGCCCCTTTTTATCTATCTATATATATATATTTAGGGATTGTCGGGCTGCAATAACTGCAGTCAAGGAAGTTACAGCCCTCACATCAAATTTTTATTTTAAAAAAACTTTTAACTTTTTAAAAAATTTAAATTTTAAAATTTGAAAATATTATGTACTGTGAACAAGTTGAATGTATACTGCAAATTATGAATATATATATATATATATATATATAGTGTACGTTGGGGTGATTTTAAATGAGCTAACAAGTTTCAGCATATAGCTGTTTGTTTTGCGTATAGTGTAATTTGGTTTCCGTATACTGCTTTTTGATAATTATATACTGTAATTTTAATGAAGCTTATTCCTAAGAATATCAAAAAGTAGTATACGAAAACCAAAGTGCAGAATATCAAACAAAAAATGCAGTATGCCACAGCTAAGCTGGCTGATTTAAACTCAACCTCGTATTTTCGATATATATATACACGACGCGTCGTTGGTATTACAAAAGACAACATATTAGCTGTTGTAAACTGTAGGTTGAGAAATTTATACTGCAAGTTAAAAAGTATAAACTGTAACTTGTTGAATGTATACAAATCAGATTTTATTTATAAAATACACTAAAAACTTAATTGTTCACATTTTGTCAACTTATAGCATAAAATTTTCAACTTTAATGTAAAATCGTCAACCCACAATATTTACAACATACGTTATCTTGTGCAACAGAAATGATTTTCCCACATATATATGGTGCGTAGGAGCTAATTTTAAATCAGCTAGCAAGCTGTAGCATACTTTAATTTGTATTTTTTATATTGCAATTTGGTTTTGGTATACTACATTTTGATAATTATGTACTGTAGTTTTAATAAAGCTTATTCCCGAGAAACTAGAGTAGAAAATTATCAAAATGTAGTATAAGAAGACCAAAATGCAGTATATCAAACCAAAAATTCAATATGATGTAGGTAAGCTGGTTGATTTAAAATCAGTCCCATATTATATATATATATATATATATATATATGAGTAGATCACATAGTAACACTGTAATGATCATTTTCAAATTACTATAGAGCAATTAAGCAAATGAGAAAAGGGAAAAAGAAAAAAAATTTGCAAACTCTAAATGGTCATTTGGCTCACATACGTATCAACGGTCACATTCTCAAATGCAAAAAATTCCAACGTTTTGAAATTTGAAAAAAAAAAAAAGAGGAAAGTCCCCAATCAAATCCAGCAACTAAGGGTAGGGAAAATCCTATCCGAAAAACTGTCCTGGACCAAATTCCGGAGGAATCGGACCATATTGAGAGAAACCGATCTCAGAGGGTTAGTTCGAGAACAATTATAATCAAAAATCGGATTTTCGATCAGATATGAGAATTTTTTAAGAATTCGAACCGGAGGATAACAGACCGGATCAACAATAAAAGTTGGGCTTAATTATTGTTTTCTTTTTTTATTCTTTTATATAATAATCTCAACAAGATGCGTCAGGGTTGCTACTTACTACTGCTTTGATCTCTTTCCATTTTTTTTAAGTAACAACTTGTAGATAGAATTTGTTGATTTTGTTGCCACTGTTGTTCGTTGTTGTTGCTCTTTTAAAGCTGCTACTGAACTACGCAACATATTTTCCGAGGCAAAACTTAAAGTTTTGTACTACTCTATATTGTGCAAGCTTGTTAACTTTGTATTTTGATCAAACTTTGAACTTTCAGTCGGAACATTAGTTCATCGCTAATGCTCTTATCTAATTTCACCAGATATTGTATGTTGTTTAGCTTTATTTTTTTAATTTATTGATAAACTTGGTGTTGATACTGAAGATACCAGATTTCCCATATTGAAAATCCGAAATATCGATACTGTAAATATTAAGAATGTGCAATCCCGTCAGTGTAAAGAAATTGATGAACAAAACTTTAAAGTAGGACATGCTTGTAGTTAGTTGTTTAGGTTGAGAATTAGGATAGTGAGTTACAGTCTAAGAAAGTATACAGTTGAGTAGCAGACCACTATTGAAATGTCAATGTGAATCATCTGAATGCAGACTACTATAGAAGGTTGTGGATAAATAACTGGGACAAATATGGACTACAAAAAACCACAAATGCTTTAGGTTCTAGGATCGAAGTTTCAGGATCAAATCACATCACAATGCAACAAAATGGGTGTAGCAAGGCTGGTTTGCAGCAGAGCCAAAAGCGCAGAAGTGCAGCAGACTGATTGGTGAATGGATTAGGATCTGAGTAACGGTCATATCGAAGATTTGAGGTTCAAAAATCTATGCGACGCTGATAGTTGTTGTGAGAATTGTCAACATACTAAGGATTCGCACAAGTCAACATTGTCAACATCAGAACAATACTGTTAAGAGTTCTAATTCCCTGAGGCTGTAAAAGGGGATTGATCAAGCTTAGAGAACATTGACGATGGTTGTGGATTTCATTTGCAGGAAAGAAAAATCTCTCAAGTGTTGTGCAATCATTCTCGAGAGTTGTGAAGAAAGATCTGAGGAAAGAAAGTTCACTAATCCGCACTAAGAACAACATCTATAGCAGAACTTTTGGAAAAAATATGCATAATGATCTACGTTCTAGTCTTAGAAAGTTCTATACTCATAAGGGATTTTGTTATCAAGAAAAGATTGGACTAAACCTTCGTTAATCATTTGACAACGATTGTCTGAACCAGTATAAGAACTTTGTGTCTTTACCGTTTTTCATTTTATACTTAAAACTGTTAAAAAACAATCCAAAATACACAAGAGATAATCATTATACACTATTGTCACATTCTCGAATGGAAAAAATTCCCTAACATTTTAAAATTTGAGAAAAAAAAATCCCAAATCAAAACAGCAACATTCATCAATCTTCCCAAGTCAATCGTCATTCTTTTTCAAATCAGTAATCTTCTTTTCTCTCTTTCCCTCACTTCTCTCTCGCTCGCTCGCTGTATGTTCGTTCATTTTCGATACAAAACCTTAATCACAGCAGGTGAAGCCTAGCCATCTTCCCACGTTTCATCATCCCCAAATCTTCGTTTTCATTTCCTCGATTCAATCTTTCTCCGCTGAGAAACCTTGACAGAATTGATCGTTCTCGCACTGAGACATCTCTCAAATTTCGCTTCACGGGACACGGTTTTCTTCGAAAATGGTTTAGCATTTTGATTCTTGATCGTTGCAACAAGTAACACACTTTTTCTTCTTCTTGTTTTTTGATTGGTTTGATCGGATAAGGATTTTCTGAAGTACCCATGTAGGGTAAATTTGGTGGGTTATTTTGACTTCCATTGCTGGTTTGTAGAGTAGTTGATAGTGGTTGTTTCGGGTGTTGGGAGCGCGGCATTTGCTTCAGGGTTTCTTTATCTGTTGGTGGGTATTAGAGTTTCTAGAGTACCCGTTTAGGATAAATTTGCTAGAGTTTCTAGGTGTTGATTCAGAGATGAGAATCTTAAGTTATAAATTAAAACGTACGGATATGTTAATCTGTAAAAAATGATTACAGAGATGAATTTGTTGCTTTATATATAATTTTATAGGAATTTTTAAAAGACAAACCTTATATCAATGAAAAGGTATGGAAGT
Source organism: Drosera spatulata (assembly GCA_035668315.1). Lineage (NCBI taxonomy): Eukaryota > Viridiplantae > Streptophyta > Magnoliopsida > Caryophyllales > Droseraceae > Drosera > Drosera spatulata. The sequence continues at coordinate 17,884 of JAOVYX010019089.1, forward strand.
GTAGTTTGCAGAACAGTTAACCAATAATTATTTAAAGTTGTATGTAGAGAGTTATGAGCTAATTACTGAAGTAAAGTCAAACTGCCTGAATTACCAGAAAATATAAATTTAAACTAATTAAATTTTTTTATTGGTAAAGTGTTATGATGAAAACTTTATGTCGCTGGAATGATCATAAAGTCTATTTTTGGTAGAATTTTACGAAATTATTTTTGGAGTTATATGCAATAAGTTATAGATTTAAATACGACAAAAGGTCAAGATGGACAGAATTTAGGAGACTCGTTCCAAAGGCCGAGAAGCTCACTTCAAAGGCAGGAACATTCATTTCAGACATCGAGACACCCGTTCCAGAGGTCGAGAAATCCGATTTAGAGGTCGGTATGTCATCTTAGAACGTTTTGGACCGAGAATGATCGTTTTGATCCTAAAACAACTCCAAACACTCACAATTAGTACTAATGGTTTTGCACGAGATATGAATGAACATATTTAACACCGTAGTGCGAACAAACAAATGTACTAATATGTGAATCATATCATGATATAAGACTTGGAGATTCCATCAGTTGACACGTAAAGAACAAGTTGAGCGTGCGTGTGAGGAAATTACAATAAGAAGGTTACGTTTAGATTTCTAGTTTGGATGGCGATATATGTTAATATACAAATTGTATATTAACGCGTGATGGATAGTTTTGCCCTGTGCGCTGTGTGATGTTGTGCTGTGTTATGTTTGCATTTTCGTGTTATTGTTTGATTGTATGGTAACACTTGTACTTTATCGCAATTCATGGTAACCTAACCCTCATAGTCCTAATGGTAGGGTTTGGGTAGGTTTTTCTCCGTTAACCCTGTACTATATATATATATGAATGTGATAAAGACAAGTGCTAGGTTTATAAAGTTTGGCATGCGATAATGAACAAAAGGTTATGGTTAATACAAATTAATCCTAGATGAACATGCAAAGTAGGAATGAGTTGAGAGGTGAGGTTAAACACCGAATTTGTTAATCGTATTGAGTTGTTACACTGTGACTAGGGGAAGATGTCAGGTTAAACTGTACGGGGATGAGTAGTTGCGACTAATCATCTTATACGCGTAGATAACCCTGTGAGGTTGTTAGGTTGTGGGGTATCTCGCTGCAGGAGACCCTTGGACGTCGTTAC